>JACXGJ010007507.1:0-30289 GCA_016801105.1 Esox niger | reverse complement strand
CAATTGGGGAACCTACTTATGTTGAATGTTTGTGCACGTAGTTGTGGTTTATTTTGGTTGTTAGCCGTAGGCTATGTCACCCAGTCGTAAGTTTGCTTTAAGTTTGTTTGTTCCGTTTAATCTTCATTAAAGACATGGTGTACTACACTTACAGCCGTTCTGCCTCTGCCTATCTGTCCAAACCCCAAACTTGTGACAGGTTGAGGTCTGGAGATTGGGCTGGCCATGACAGGGTCTTAATCTGGTGGTCCTCCATCCACACCTTGATTGACCTGGCTGGAAAAAACAATTCTCAGAGTAGGGGAACAATGTCAGAGCAGAAGAAAGCAGGTGTTCCTCCAGGATATCTTGATTCATGCATCCTTCACAAAGACAAATGTTCCTGAATCCAGCCTTGCTGAACGATCCACAGATCATCACCGATCCTCCACCAAATTTCACTGTGGGTGTGAGACACTGTGGCTTGTAGGCCTTTCCAGGTCTCCGTCTAACAATTAGATGACCAGGTGGGTGTTGGGCCAAGCTGAAAATGTGATCACCTAATCAGTACCTCATTAAGTAAAATGAGGTGTGCCTGTGTTGGAATTTAACAGACACTGGAATGCAGTGGCTGCAGTCCATGAAGAGATGTTGATTTAAGAAATGTTAGGAGTGGTCTCTTTAATTTTTTCCAGAGCAGTATGTCCCTGCCCAAGTGACCTTCGCTCTTGCCATGTTCTAGCAAGAGTTGCACAAGAGGCATCTCTCCCAAAGATGTATCCAAGAACCTGAATGCAATGTAACAGTGTCATATCAGATGTTTTTCACTTCGGTATCCATTCACACCACAACCATACTAATACACTCTACCAATGAATTTGCTCCTGTGCCCTCCACAATGTTGCAGCACTCTGCCGAACGCTCCCAAACACCCATGGCAATTCTGCAATGGTGGAACATAAACCACAGACTACCTCAAAACAAATTAATATCCAAGCAGATAAGTTTGGGGCGCATGGTTAGAATATCTGTCAGATCCTGAATTACAGAGGTATTCTGGTGGCTAACAGATTGAAAGAAAACATGTCACAGGGAGATTTGAAATGCCTGCTTTTACATGTGTTAGTTATGGACTTATGGAGTTTACTCACCTTGTGATTAAGGGAGGCCTTCTGTGACACAGGGTTCATCAGAGATCGACGCAGTTGGTTGTCCCATACTGTTTAATACTGGAAAAAAGAGAGCTCTGCAATCACTGATATGTTCTTTATGTTTTAATGTCATAGTGTTTTAAGGGCCTCCAAGTGGCGCAGCGGTCTAAGTTACTGTCTCATGATAGAAAGCCTTTAAAGTCAAAACATTACTGCTGTGTCTGGGTATTTTCAGGCACGCTGCTTTCTTGTTTATAGCCATTGTCTAAGCCTTGAAGGTTAACCATCTTTTGCCACATTTTGTTGGTGTCTTCTCTGTTGTTCCTCCATGTTGATAAGTGAATATGGTAGTTTGCCAAGTCCCACCTCATATTCATACAAAAGTAGAACCAGAAGTTTTGTATGACATTATAAGAGTTCCTAATGACAGATGGAGTTGAAAAAAGGAACATAAATGGAAAGATACTCTTAGTAAATTTAGTTCATAAGAATGGGAATGGCCAATAATCATTACACTCGAAAAAAAAATATTATTCAATTCAAGTCTCATTTTCCACTACAGGGCCATATACATCATAGATTAAGAATTAAGTGCTTCAGACCAATCCTTTTGGCTTTCAGTAATTGCGATCACACATACTGGCAGCTCTCCAGCACAAATACTAAGCATCCCCCATGTACCTTGGGAGATGGTGCAAGTATAACGAGTGCGTAAGAGACAAAAAGCATAAAAAGCGAACAATTCAAATGTCTTTAATGTAAGCTCTTTTGTTTGGTATTTGCAAAAAGCACACCACACGGTCACAAACAGACAAACAATAATCTGTAAGGTGCATTGGGCAAACAACAGAATATAAACACAACTAATCAGTGATTGGAAACCGGTGCATCCTTGGGATGAGCTGCTGTCATCACTCTCCTGTGGTTAGGACACTGGTGAGGTGGAGCGCCGGAGAGGAAGGGGAGCCGCGCTGCCACGCGATGCCACGCGGTGCCACACGAAGCCGACGTTACACCTTGTTATGTAAATTATTGCTATATTTTTTGCTTTTTATAAAATTATTTTTAGCTATTGTGTGCGATGTCTCAAGAATGTCATTGCGCCGGATGACGCTTTGTTATTCAATGCATTTGATGAATAAAACATTGAACTTTTGAACTTGAACACCCACTGGAAAAGTTAACACATGCCGCTATTGTGAAAGCTATTATTACTCTGTCCAATTTAGGAAATCTAATTATTACACAGGAAGTCTTTGGTTTCAAAAGTAATGTCACATTTCAAGTTGGAAATTTTTCAAAAAGTAAGGGTAACAAGTAATTTACCACCCACACTGTAATTTTAAGAGGTTATTAAACTACCAGCCAATGATTAGATTAGATTCAACTTTATTGTCATTGAACAGTACAAGTACAGTACAACCACTTAGCCCAATACCCCTGTTTCGTAGTTTTAAAAATGTTACCAATACCAGGCCAGTCGTAAGAACTAGAGTCTTTAATAACTCAACACTCCAAAGCCAGTTTATGTTGCGACTTTTCATGAAGAGGAACCGCAAAGGAACTATCAACAGTAATGAACAGTCAGCTCCAGCATGGGACATTATTCTACTCTACATTTCAACAAAATTGAGTTAATATCTAACCAGAACTGCAAATAGAGGGCAGAAAAGTAATTTATACGTTTTAAGTATATCTATATTACAAGTGGAATGCGTAGATGTGCAATGAAGGCAAATGCAGTACAAATGGCAATAATCAATGTGCAAATAAGGCAAATAGAGTAAGGCAGAAAGTTTACAAGTATTAGGTATAGTGTTCGTTATGAGTGGTATAACAGTTGTTTGGGTACAAATGGCCATTTCTAAATGCCATACAAAATGTGCAAAATGAGGCAAATGAAGGAGCACTGCAGTAGGGTACCATGATGCAGAGATAGCAGTATTAAGGTCCTCGATGGTGCAGAGACCTGTACTGCCTGCCTGATTGTAGGAAGGCAAACAGTTTGTGGCATGGGTCTGAAGGGTCCCTGATGATCCCGCATGCCCTGCGCAGACAGCGTGCGCTGGACATCTACAACGGCAGGAAGCTGGGCACCAGTGATGTGCCAAGCAGTTTTCACCAACGGCTGGGCAGTTTTCACCAACAGGGCCTTCCGGTTGGCTATGGAGGAGGTGCTAAACCACACTGTGGCGCAGTTTGTGAGAATGCACTAGATTGTGCCGCGGTAAAAGTTCACAAGGATCTAGGATGACAGGCAGGCTTTTTTCAGCCTCCTCAAAATGTACAGGCGCTGCTGTGCCTTTTTGACCAAAGCTGAGTTGTTGAGAGTCCAGGAGAGGTCCTCAGAGATGTGGACACCCAGAATGTGAAGCTGGACACTCACTCCACCTCAGTATCCTTGATGAGGACTGGGGCGTGGCTGTCATCTTTGTCACTAATCAGGCCTACCACCATCAGGATCAGCAGCCTTGCGTGCATTCACCCTGCTCAGTGCCGACGACACTTCTGCGTCGGATAGTCTGGGAGGGAAGAGGCATCTGGGGGGAGTTCGTCTTTAATGGCTGGCTCTTTGTGGTCCCTGTCGAAGTGTGCCTAGAACCTGTTTATCTTTTCGGTGAAGGAAACGTCCCTGGCTACGGGGGTGGGGTTATTTGACCGGTTGTCATTGATGGCTTGGAAGCCCTGTCACATGCATGGGGGTTCAGAGTTGTTGTAGAAGTGCTCCTCAATCTGCAGTTTGTGGTCATTTTTTTCTGCCATCTTGACCCCCCTTTTCAGGTGGGCCCTGGATGAGGTGTAGGCCTCCGCAGCATCGGGTCTGAAAGCAGCTTCGCAAGCAAATCATCTCAAGATTACAGATTCCTTCATGTTGACATATTTTATGATTTTGAGAGCAATGTGTCCTTTTTGTTAATTAACATGCTCAGGTTAAAGCAAAGAAACCCCCAAGGTAACCAATTTCTTAAACTGAAATCATGAACATATCAAAAGGTCTGTCACTGACATAAAATGTAGCAAGGCCGGCTCAAAACAATTGCTGCATGTAATAACCTGGGTAAAACTTTTTTTATGTTATTTGCCTTGATCATGCCTACTGGACAGGTACAAAGTCATAGAATTAAAATTCACAAATATTTTCTGATGTTGTTTTTTGCAACATTATGGTCCTTTGCATGCTGCAATCACTTCTGCTTGAAACCTAAGTGTTTAAAAAAAAAAGTGTTGTACAAAGACATTTGCACAGTACTCTATTTAATCCTATTCAAATGGCAAATGGCAGGTACAGTAGATAACTTTGAAAAATTCTGCCCCTGGGGACAAGATAAATGTGTCTGTGTTTATTGGGATTTTAATGATGCTTCTTAATCCATTTTACATTTTGTTTCACTAAAGAGTTTTCAGATTAAGTTTCTCAGCATGTTTAACAAAATGTTTGACACTTTTTTCTTGTTTGTCTCATCGTTTATAATTTATAATCACAAGTTGCAGCTTTGATGCTATGCTCTACCCTAGTGAAATTATCCTTGACATCTTTAACCATATAAATGCTGTGGTTGCTTCTTCATGTGTGGCTTTCTATTATAGTAGTGATGTATGCAATACCACCATCACCAACTCCTTTCCTACACTTCTTGATGTATCCACTGCTGAGTGGCGTGGTTCTGTGAGGTTCGTCTCTATCTCCTGCATGATTCAGTATTGAAGTCGACGATGTATTTTCTCATCCCTAGACCCCTGTTGCACTCCGCACGGCCCACATTTTCCCCAGCACAAAGCACTGGGCAATAGCAACTCACCCAGCTGAGATGCATTCAAATTTAAACCATGGAAAAAAGACAACTCTGAGCTGAGAAAGGCCTCCAAGGTATAGAAAGACATTTGGGTACAGTGAGGTGTTGAATGGACCCAGTCATTACTCATTTCCTCCAGTGAGATGAAGTGTATTGACTAAATCACTGAGGCCGTCTTAAAGGTCTTGCTATTTTCTAACTCAAATGAAGAAATATGGCTGTGAAAACTTGATATTGGTGTTGCTGCATTCCATACAGCAATATTTGTAAAAGTGAATCACAGAAAGGCTTACCTTTGGCACTAGAGAGGTAATCAATAGAGCGTCTATGCCTGATGCTTATCTACCTGTCAGATGGCTGCCAATAAAATGAATAGTCTCAAAGCCCCTGAGGTTGTCAGACTCTTATTGGACACTCACCAGCCCTCTCATCACCATGGGCAATCAGACCGAGCAGATGGAATTTCCTTTCAGCTTTTCATGGGTATCTGAAATATGTGATCATATTGCATCTAAAATCCATTATAATGAATGCTCAGGGTGTTTACAATTTGATTCAGGACATTAATTGAGTCCCTTACAAAGCCACACGGCCACCCTCATACATTTGATAATGCCAAATATTGATTATATCATCTTGGGTGATTTCTTTTGCTCCAGTGGCATTCTCTTTCTTCTCTAAATGTAAGGTTGGTTAATTACAAGTCTTTAGCGAGCAGTGTTTACAATACTTCAAATTAGGTACAGGCTGGTTTCACAGAATCAAGGAATGTATATTCTTGCATGATGGACTAAAGTCTAAAAAACTGTGGGGTTTTACAAAATTACTTGTTGACAATAGAGTCATGAAAGTATTAATTTGTTTTGAAAGTATTTAAGAAAATTGACAATTAAAAAAACAGGATGTGATAAAGAACAAGTTACATATCCTGACTTTACAGTTGCTATAAACACAGCGATAACCTACTTCACCATCCCCAAAAAGGAGTATCCTTTTCTCATTTGGACATTATTGGTGAATTGTTGTTGTTGTTGTTTTTTTTTGGGGGGGGGGGTCACTTTCATAGATGAGCAAAAATATGTCAGTTAGGTACATAATTTGCAACTGAAGCAACAAAAATAATAATAATCATAAATTGTGAAAATGCCCAGATATTACCCAAAGCTCTCCCAACGTGAGAAATCTCGTGAATGCACTTGGACACTATCCACTACATGAGGAGTTCCCAAACATTTCCACTCATCTAGTTTGTTTATATTGAAATATGGATTAGCCTAGATATTGTTTTTCAAAGTCACTGAGAAACACTTTACAGTAGTGTTTCCAGTCTCCCCAAAACTACCTCCAGCCAAGCGTCGAGAGCTCTTTCGTTCGCATGTAACCGTGGGTGTATTCCTTACACTAAAATGTTGTAAATGTACCTAGTCTGTTTTGCAACATCAACATTGTAAATCAAACGGAAAACGTTTCACAACGAAATCGACTGTTCCTCGCTGTTTCTATGTGACAAATGCAGGTAAGCCCCTCCCCGTTTCGTTCCCTTTGCTAGGTAGACGGTGTACGGTTTCCGATGCTGCTTGTAATGAATTAACACCTGGTCTGTTAAAAATCGAAAAACTGGTGAAATGGACGTTTTTTGTTTTATAATTGAACTTTAACCATTAGGGATTATTTTATGGAATTCAACTCTGCTCTCACATGTTTAGAACAAATTATTTTTCATAGTAGTACGTAATGAGGGACCGCTTAGCCGATTTGACGAAGGTGAGTAAATAGATCACTAACTACATTAGATACTGAAACTTCTGTTCTGCGCTTCTGTTTACTTCTCGCTATTGTTTATTGTTTTCGCTATTGTTTCAATTGAAGTTTTTCATGTAATAAGAATGTGTCTTGCCATCTGATAAGGCTTGTGTCTGTAAAGTTAGCTGTTTTATAACCGCAAACTATAACGTACGTATTGTCGGTTGAAATTCAATGTCAACAGGAAGAACAACCGTTTTATAACCTTTAACCCGCGCCAGCTACTTAAGTTAGTTTAACGTCTTAAATTATTTAACAGCTACCTGTTTTATTTTGTCGTTACATTTTACAAACGGTTGTTTCCATAAACATTAGTTTGAACATAATTGATATTTTCCACTCTGAATTCTAGTATGCCTCGTTTTTATATGAAATTATACTAATAGTCAACAACAAAACAATATTAATACAATTATAAATACGCCAGTCCTCAATCTGTGGAATTGCAATTCACAATGGGAGTAATGTGTAGAAAATCGTTCAACTATGGAGGTCAGGAAATAATTTAGCTGTCGAACAGGCCCAGTATACTGGACAAAAATATATAAACACAAAATGCACCAATTACTAAGATGTTATTTATTTACTGTTCATATCTGGAAATCAGTCATTTGAAAGGAATTAGATGTACCCTACGACTTTCCCATATCTGAGAATAGCTGTACCTCGGCTAATGCATTGTTTCATTATTTTAATTCAGCTAAGGAAGCACAGGACCAGAACTTTGTATTTATTTTTTAAGTGTATTTACTGTACTTTGGTTATAGAGGTTTACCCACTAATGAGATGATTATGGTTTTCACAGAACGGCAACAATAATCCATTCAGTGTTGATGATGGTGTTACCGTCACGGTGGATAACAATTCCCATAGGGATGACTTCTTCAAACAGGTAGAGTGCTTTATGTTTGAATAGTCTTCTCTAGCCCTGTTTGCCACCAATCGCTTTTTAGAAATGTCCAGTTTTTACTGCATGTTGATTACCTTTCCATGTCAACACATACATTTCCTCAGTCAGGTCATACGTGGTTTGATTATAGTTTCTTTGTTATGTGCAAACTGACATGTTGTGTTTGGAAGGTGGGTGAAGTGCGTAGCCTCATCGGTAAGATCTCCTCCCAGGTAGATGAAGTTGTGACGAAACATACTGCTATCCTTTCTGCCCCCAACCCTGAACAGAGTGAGTATGTCCTCTGCAAAACTGTATACAAAATGTGAAAAGTACACATTGTCGTCTTAATTTGTTTTTTGTTGGTGAAATTCGAACTAACACAAAAATATGGTCACTGATTAAAATGGCCTCTGAATTTCAATCATCTAAATACAAATGAGCCAGGAAGGTAACACAGACTAAAACTCCAGTCAAACCAGCAAGTCTGTTATTACTGACAAGTGCAAAGCCTACTCTGTTCAATAACTATATTCAAACACTATAATGAATAATGGAGTTAAGACAGTGCTGCAAGCACCATCTACAGCTGCCGGAAAATGTAAGAGATGGGACAATCCAGTTGGTACCTTCTGTATAGTTCAAACGATTGGGACATTGTCAAGGAAGGCAGTCAAGTGTGTTGCGCAAAGCAGGTGATCACTGATTTGCAACCAGTGTTAGGCAGACGAACTGTCAGTGGAGCGTGGCAATGTCGGTTTTCCGACAACACTGATGAAAATGTACCCATATTTCACATTGAAAAATCTGCTGTCATATATTGGCATGGGATGGATTAACATTCTATTCTATGACAGCTTATCTTGAATTGGACTGACTTATATTTCACAAGCCATGCTTTATGCTAGAGAGTAAATTATTTACATGTATGATTAAAGTGCCTGGTGACGAACTTGATTCTCTTTTCCTATAATTATGCTATGGAGGAATGCATTTTGATGACATGATGATTAATGTGTTGCTGCCAAATAAATATCTAAATTCTCCATCTGTAAACCGGTTTAGGAATCACTCCAACATTTCTGGATTGCATTTAAAATATATATATTGTGTAGAAAGTCTGTGTATAGTGTGGCCAGTTTGTCACGTACACCCATCTAGTACCAGATCAGTCCCCTTTGCCACCAGAACAGCCAGAGATCTTTGGGGAGTGGAAATGTTTGTTGGGTGGTTGATGCGGTGGCATCACAAAGTGGTAAATTGGATATTACTACATTCATGCGCCGAACAGCCCATTGTAGCTCTTCCCAGACAGGATCTGCTACGTCAGGTTGGCGTACAGCACATCCTACTCTAGTCAACAGAACTATTCTGAAACATTACATGCAAAAATTTGGATGTGGAGGCCAAATTCTGTAAAATGAAACTTTCTTCCAGTAAATTAATGCACAATAATTTATCTGGCAACAGCACTGGTAGATATTCCTGCAGTCAGAGGGCCAATTATACACTCCCTCCAAAGTGATATTTCAATAAGTTACATCAGTCCCACTAAGACTTTGAATATCCTTGCTGTGCGGTGAAAACCCCAACCTATGATAGATGTAAAAGGCACTTCTTACCAGTCAATCACTGCCTGCATTGTGCTGACTTTGTTCCTTTCAGGGACAAAAGATGAGTTGGAGCAGCTAACCAATGAAATAAAGAGGAATGCAAATGCAGTGCGTGCAAAGTTAAAAGGTGAGTGCAGAACATATCAGTGAGACTTTGTACGTACTTCCGAAATGAAATGGTAAGTATGTGGGACTTGGGACAACAACAAAGAAGTGCAGAAACAAATTGGGAATACTTATTTCAGAGGGAGCTGAGTTCATGAGAGGGATTTCACTTGCAAATTAGCTGTATGGACTGCGAGACCAGAGGTGTGTGTGTGTGTGTGTGTGTGTGTGTGTGTGTGTGTGTGTGTGTGTGTGTGTGTGTGAGAGAGAGAGAGCGTGTGTGTGTGTGTGAGAGAGAGAGAGCGTGTGTGTGAGAGAGAGAGAGAGAGAGCGCGTGTGTGTGTGTGAGAGAGAGAGAGCGTGTGTGTGAGAGAGAGAGAGCGTGTGTGTGTGTGTGTGTGTGTGTGTGAGAGAGAGAGAGAGAGAGAGCGTGTGTGTGTGTGTGTGTGTGAGAGAGAGAGCGTGTGTGTGTGAGAGAGAGAGCGTGTGTGTGTGAGAGAGAGAGCGTGTGTGTGTGAGAGAGAGAGCGTGTGTGTGTGAGAGAGAGAGAGAGAGAGCGCGTGTGAGAGTGAGAGCGCGTGTGAGAGTGAGAGCGCGTGTGAGAGTGAGAGCGCGTGTGAGAGTGAGAGCGCGTGTGAGAGTGAGAGAGCGTGCGTGTGTGTGCTCAGACATTTGCAAATAAATGGCATAATGCTAACTGGGCCCTGTGCTGTGTTGCAGCTATGCAGGATAGGCTGCCTCAGGATGAGAACGCAAACACAGCGTCTGTGGATCAGCGCATCCAGACAAACCAGGTTATTTTCCTTCTTTATTTTAACCAGCATCCCCAGTAGCCCCTGTCTAGGCAGCAGCTTCTCTTCAATGAATACACAGCAAAGCACAGAAAAATATACATTGCAAAATGCATTATATAAGCCATTAGGCCCACATAAGTACAACAAAACACACCATAAAGAGGCCTTGTCGTATTGCATTGTTCTTAGGCCCAGTTGGTCTTAGCCCTGAAGCAGACAGACTGAGGGCTATCAGACAAATACCACACAAGACCATTTTACATTTTAAAACTGGCTTTGCAGGTAGTTGAATACCTGCTTGTTTCGACAAGAACCGTAGAATGATCCGGGGCTGAATTTTCTACTCTAAAGTGTGCATTGTGAACAATACTACAGTACATAATAATCCAGATATATACTTTAATAAGTATATTTTTTGTGTTTGGTTAAACTTGAATTACCTGGGGTGGCAGAGGGTTAAATGTTTTCATTGCTCTATTTAGGGTGGCACATCTCCAAAATTCTGTTCTGGCACTCTGAAGAGACCTATAGTTTCATGCCTTGTGTACCAACTGCATGAAGCGACCATTTACTGCACAAAGAGCAACAGTGATGCAATCAATTGCTTAGCCTGATGTGCATAAGACTGACATTAGTTCTCATTATCTTATACTTGGTGCTGCAGTGTTCTGGAAATCAGTTGTTCCTCTTTCCATTCTGGCAACCATTGTGTCTAAATGTTTTGACTGTGTCTGTAGTAAAACCCAGCAGTTTAGTTTCCACCACTTGATCCATCACATTATTCTAGAATAGGACCACATTAGGTTTAGGGTGGATTGAATGATTGGTGCCAAATTTATTGTTTAATTTATATAATTTGAGTGTTTTGCCAGTCATCCATTTCATAACTAATTGAAGGTCTTTTGTTAAGAGTTTCTCTAATTTCTATATCTGTTGTAGCTTGCATGCATATTGTTAAGTCATCATCATATGTTGACACACAGAATTCAATGTAGAAGGTAAAAACAGAAAAGAAATAAGGGTGACGGTGGCTGCCCTCCAGCAGTTGAAAAAACTCCGGAATGAATTTAGAGACGTCTGTACCTTTTTCTTTCCAAAAAAGTTGAAAAGGAAGGTTTTGAGTGAGGAACAGAAGGGTTAGAATTATGAGACTGTTACAGTGGAGAGAAAAAGGTGTAGTGCTCTCAATTTTTTCCAAAGCTGTATGTTGGCCTTAGTGCCAACATACAGCTTTATTTTGTTTTCATTCATACTTATCAGGTAAAAATAAGAAATAAAAAATTTGAGCATATGTTCATTGATGTCCTGAAGAAGCTATCTAATTTACTTTGTTTGGTCCCCTTCAAATAATTTTCTACATCTTTTATATGAGTCACAAACATTTAGCATATTTCGCCATATTGGACACTACAATAAATCTTTGTCAGACATAGCCCCATTGTGTCCTCTGTCTGTGGTCTGTTATGAAATACATTCTTTTGTTGCTTTGTCTCCACAACTTCAGCAAACAAATCTAATGCGCTGGTTTGTGGATGTCATGACGGTTTACAACGAGACCCAGTTGTCGTTCCGGGAAAGGTGCAAAGGACGGATTCAGAGACAGCTGGAAATCAGTGAGTGCGGCAGTTAAGCCATATTTACACAAACAGTATGGTTTATTCCCTTCATATCTTTGTTCTAGATAGCCTCCTGTTTTCCGTGTGTCTGTATCAGCCAACAGGATTGTTTCTGAGGGGAATACCCTGGCCGCGCCCCATGATTACAGAAAGGGAAACTTGCAACAAAAGACATCTGTTTAGTGTTTCCTAGGTAATGGTTGGCAAGGTCAATCTGGAGGGGGTTCGGGGTGTAAGGATGTTAGAGATGTAGTATGTGACCAGAGCCACATGAGGTTTGCTCTTATGTTATTGTTGGGCTGTTGGCTGTCTCAGGTAACTGGTTTGCTGTAAGTTCTCCTTTGTAGTTGCCACCATTTTCTTCCCAAAGGTAATGATTTAATGTTTCTGGCACATCCCATGAAAGTACTACAACCTTTCACTTATCTTGTCCAAATTGTAATTACCAAAAATAGTCGCTGTCTTGCCATAGAAATGTGGTATCTACCAAATGTAAACTGAATAAAAATATAAATGTAACATGTAGTGTGGGTCCCATGTTTAATTACCTGAAATAATAGATCCAGATATGTCCCATAAAAAGTATTTCCTGCTCGCATCTCTCTTTTGCCAAAATAATCTACCAGACAGGTGTGAACAATATCTAGAAGCTGATTAGCGTGATCATAACATAGGTGCAACTTGTGACTGGGACTACAATTAAAGAATTTTCAGGGAACTTGCAATTAGTATGTCGGAAAAATGTCCTTCACAGCTTTTCGAGGATTACATTTAATGCTACGCGTTTTCATCTATAACAGGCTGTAGCCATGAAAAATCTCTGAAATTTTTGCATGCTGCGTTTGTGTTAAGGATAAGTTCCATATACATTAATTGACCCAAAAGTGGTCATAGAGAAATGAATTAGTCATGTTATATATTAGCCAGTCATAGGGGGAGCAGCATTATTTGTCATATAATGTGTTTGCTGTTCCCTTGTTCATTCATGAAATCAATTTCCCTTTTATACTTTATTGCAGCTGGTAAACTGACCACTGATGAGGAGCTGGAGGAGATCCTGCACACTGAAAATCCTGCAATATTTACCTGTGATGTGAGTGGGTAATTCTTGGATGTTCAAATCACATGTTACTTTACAATAATATATTAAACTACTAATTGTTGCACCTTCCTTTTACAAGTCACAGCTACTGGACTTATACTATTTGCTAGTTCAGAAATAAACTGTTTCTATTCCTTTCCCTCCCTGTACAGATCATCTCCGATTCACATGTCACACGCCAAGCTTTGAATGAAATAGAGTCTCGACATAAGGACATTCTCCGCCTGGAGTCCAGCATCAAAGAGCTTCATGAGATGTTTGTTGACATTGCAATGCTGGTGGAGATTCAGGTGAGATAGGGGGTACGTTGTATGTTGTTTGGTATATAAAGCCTGCTGACACTTCCATATCAATCGCACTTGTCAATTTGATAAGCATGAACAAATTAAATATAAATGTTGTTTAATAGACCCAAAGTCTAACTTCTGTTTGGTGATTGATGCTGTCTAATTTGTCCACTAGGGGGAGATGATCAACAATATAGAGAAGAACGTGAGCAGTGCAGCTGAGTACGTTGGTACAGCCAAAGTGGAGACAAAGAAGGCAGTGCGGTACCAAAAGGCGGCACGCCGGGTAAGACTCTTCCCCAGTTTTCCCAGCCTTTTCAAAAGTACCAACACCACCAAAGTCGCTGCCAATGACCCAAAACCGACCACTGTCAAATGAGCCTGTATAACCCTAGCTTCTCCTTCTGGAACCGAACTTGCCATTAAAGCACTGTGATACTAATGTCCATTTCAAGGTCAGCACATCCAATGTGAAAGTCGTATCATATGCTGTAATATTCTATTAGATTTATCACCAGGCAGTTAATCTCTCTCAGGAGCCTAATGCCACATTTGATGATGGGAAGGTGGCATCAAACCAGAGGACAGGTTTATCCCTGTGAATTTCTATGTTACATTGGACAAACTCCTCATAACAGTTTGCTGTGGCCTTTGCCTCTCTTTTTGGTCTGTGTAATTTTTGTGCTGTTAACATGTAAAGGCTGTTGGAAGTAAATATGACTGGCAATGCGTACTTTTGCCAATGCATGTTTGGCTTAGTAAACACTTATTTGTATGTCATTCTAATTACTAACCCGCTAGCTCATGTGTGTCTCTAAGTCTAACACTGCTTTTTGTTGTTTGTTTTGGCAGAAGCATGTCATAATTGCCATAGTCGTGGTGACCCTGATTGCTGTAATTGCACTTATCGTTGGTTTGTCTCTGGGTCTAAAACCGTCCTAGACTTCACTGCCTTAGGTAATTACCACTGCTTTACAGAATATACAGTGTCATCATCTAACAAGCCCAGAAGTACTGTCATATCTTAGCTTGCATTTAACCCATGTTAATACAGCCCACTTAGCCATTGAAATGAATAGCAAATGCAAACAGGGTTAAGGGGAGGCATTTTCCTTTAGACTGTGCAACTTAGTCTCTGGGCTATAGAGATGGTCATGGGTTGTTCCTAGAGGGGATATTGGGTCAGTCTTCAAATTCATGGATTTCTATGAAAGACAAAATATTTTATTGTTTTGAACCATGCAGCTGATTCCGTTTTGTTTTTGTTTTCCCCTTTCCCTGGCATGCTCCTTGTATTTACAGAAAGCACTATTTTGCTATTGGCATATTTGTTGGTTTATGTTAGGCCTTTATTTTGGGGTTGAGTGTCTGGTGTTATAGTTCATTGCCAGCCAATACAAAATAAAACAAATAAAAAATGAAATGTATATTCAGACAAGCTCAAACTAAAATGATTTCAGTTATAAGTAGTATACCATGACCACTTCTGTCTTACTGGGTGAAGAGTCGTATTTCTCCGGGAGTGAGTCTGGACCTCAGAATGGGCTCCCGAGAGGTGTTCCTGCGAAAGAAGACATCTCTCTGCACATGCAGTATCAACTTGACATTGGTGCTGTAATCTCTCCTGATTTACTCCTAAACAATTTCAACTAGAGAATTTACAGTGGTAGCCCTTTGACAGGTAACATTAGCTTAAGGATTAACATTTACGTACTCACACACAAACTCTCACGCTACACACAGACACAGATACACACTCATACACCTTACCGGCACGTAGGCAGTTTTCCTGAAGCTCTGGTATTATTTCAGTTGTATTAGTAAAACATTGCTGTGTGTTTGTTTCTTTGTATTCCTCACCTACATTGTTTAGATACATCCCCTCCTGGAACACTTGGATGTGGTTGTGCCTCTTATTTCATTTTGATCTGCAGAGCTTTATCAAATACATCTGTACAAATTTGAACTCGGCGTGTTTATATTTATTCTTGCTTTGTTATATATATTTTTTCATTTGTTAACGTATCCAATGTTTTTTTGTGTTATTTACTTGTGATTTTAACAGTGGCAGTAAATAAACTTGGTAATGGAATGACATGGCTGAAACTTGCTGACTAAATACAAGCATCATCCCTTTGCATCGACCAGGACTGCGCCTGGTTTTATTCTCTTTGTGTGATAATATGACAGTTCTGAGCAAAACACTCTTAAGCTCACACTGGCAGTCCTGTATTATTTTCCAGAATTAATCCAGGAAGTCTGGAATGGTGTCAGGACATACAGACTGGTTTTGTTTTAGTGCCTAACAAGGACTGACTGGTGCTATCTGCAACTCTGCAAGAGATTACATTACTTGTCAAAAGTGACTCTAGCTGATTGATGTCTTGTGTCCGTTGTATATTGCAATGTTTTGTTTCACTTTAAACTTTTTTATTGAAGTCCACCAAAAGATAGCAAAAATAAAGTATTCTCTACATAAAGCTTTCCTGGGTAGTCATATTAATACTCTCATGATTTGAAAATGCTTTGTGTGAGGTTGCTATGGATATACTTACTTGAGTAACTCCATCAACTGTTAGTGTCTAAAGAGACCAATGAGCTTAACAATTAACCACCCTGCCCTTCTTTCTACAGTCAAACCTTCTCCCTTTTTCCCTCTTGCAAAAGTATCAACAGCTTCAGCCTGTGCATCCAGATGAGCTGCCTGGAGTTGAAAGGCTAAAATTAGAGGCACTGACCTGACAAGGAGAGATGGACCCAGAACCTGCACAGCCAACTCTATTCACTATGGATCACACCACCTTGTTAGACTTATCATAATTTCTACATCATTGTTGCTGAGTTTGCCTAGCTAGAGAGCTATCGGCAAGATGTAACTTCAGCTAGCAGTGACAACCAAATGGTACAGTAGGTATTTCTGAGAATAGTTCCAAGCTGATGGCCAACGCTATTCATGAGCCAGCTTGTTAGTCTAGATAGCTGTGATTACACATTTGAGAGCCCTGCTAGCAAAAATGGTCAGGACTCTTGCTGTATTGGGCCTATTCACATCATTTATTTCAGCTCTTGTATGTGTGCTATATGGGTGAATGGCAAGCAGCTTTGGGAGCTAGAATTCCAAGAGGAAAAAGACAACACGTTGCACTGAGTTTGAAGAATACAGGTCTGCTGATGAGAATCTCCATCAAAACACTGTCACCTGCTGTGTTTTCTGTAGAGGCGCAAGAGTTGATGATTGGCACTATGTGAGCTAAGCCCATTGGGAAATGCATGGGAACGACCCCTGCTGCATAAGCTTGTCTGAATTCTATGAACAGCATACTACTCTCTTTACTCCTTTAGAGAACAGCCATGAGTACGGTCACAATGGCTTTCCATTCTTATTGCCAGATCCTTGCACAGTAGGTAGAGAGTGGCAATTTCAATGCCAGTATTAGTAGGTTGATTCCCAGGACCTATATGTAAAATGTATGTACACAAGAATAATTGCTTCTGATAGTAGCATCTACTAAATGGCGTATGACATATTCTCTTGTCAAAGGAAAAGTGCAAATTCATGTTAGCCTGGTAACCACTAACCCATTATGCAATAACATGAGATATAGGGATGCATTTTTTCCCTAAGTAGGATAACCTGTCACGCTAAATGTATACATCATCTGTATCCCTGTTTCTCTTCCTCTCTGGAAAGCAGAAGTTCTCCAAGGTGAGTCATTTAGAATATGTCAGGTTTATTCACATCTTTCTGTGTGTGCATGTGTTTTTTGGCTTTGTGCATCGGGCTAGGGCTTTTAGATTCCCATTTTGAAGCAAAACAAAATTGGTATTTTAAATAATATTACATTTCACTCAGCTCAACTGTAATTTTATCCTAGGCTGAAACATCAGAATGGTATTATTCAGTTGGAAAGTACAGCATGGACATTTTCCAGATGACTGAATAGTGAGGTCATCTGGAAAATGTCATTTAGACTGAGGTTTCTATTAGATTTTTGTAAATAGATTATATCTCTCTTCATTCATTTACTTATTTATGGGGTTGGTTAGGTTAAAGACAATACATTTGAAATAAAATATGTTTCTTATCAACTAAAAGCGAAATCACACCAGTTTTTTTCCAGGGGGCGGTCCTATATAAAGACATGGTGCATTTAATTGTTATATGAGAATTCAATAAAAATATGTGCTCAGAATGAGTCAGAAATTGTGAGACCATGTTGCCATCTAGTGTTTTCTAGTAGCAGTGAAAAAAACACCCACCATCTGATTGAACTATTTCTATCCATCTACAGTGCCACTTAATATCCATCTACAGTGCCACTTTCTATCCATCTACAGTGCCACTTACTTCCATATGTTGTTGTGTTATAAAATATATCTGTAATTGATAACATTTACATCACATAGTACCCCATAATGACAAAGCCCAAGTGTTTAGGTATGTGCAAATTTATTGAAAAGCGACTCGTGAACTGCAATCTTCAGGGAGTTCTTAATTTCACGCTTTGGCTTGGCCACTCAAGGACATTCACAGACTTGTCTTGAAGGATTTCCAGCGTTGTATTGACTGTGCTATGTGTCATTGTTGTACTGAAAGATTTTTATTTGCTGGTCTCGGATCAGGTTTTTAGATCAGGTCTTCTCTAGATCAGGTTTTCTTCACAGATCTTGCTGTATTTTGCTCAGATCATCTTTTGTTCGATCCTAACCAGTCTCCTAGTCCCTGCCGTGGAGATGTATCTCCATACTAGTTCCCATCACCACTAAACCAGAGAGAAGGTATTAGCCTGGTGAGCCAACTTGTTTTTGCTAGATGTAGAGCTTGGCGTTCAGGATAATAAATCGATTTTGGTCTCTTTTTCTTCATGCTCTCAGAGTCATTCAGGTGGCATTTTAATCAGAAGTGGCTTCAGCCTAGCCACTCTACCATCAATTGAAGGAGTGCTGCAGAGATGGTTGTCTTTTTGGAATATCCTCTCTTCTCCAGAGAAACAGAAGCTCTGTAGCCTTTGGGTTCTCTCCTGACCAAGGCCCTGACCCGGATAATTTGTTTGGCTGGACTGCCTGAAAAGTCTTGGTGGTTCCATACTTTTTCCATTTCAGAGTAATAGACCCCAATGTGCTCCTGGGGACATTCAATGCTTTAGCAATTTATTGTATAATCTTCACCAGAATTCATCTGAGCTTTGGAGCATCATGGCAAAGTATCCAAAACTCATGTACTAAATGTATTTTCAACAAATATTGCACACCCTTTTATTTTTCGATATGTCATAATTGGGATTTTAAGTTGCTGTATAGGCAATCATATAAATATGGCAATCATATAAAATATACTGGCCAAAGTTATCAGTCAGTCAGTCAGTCACATGTCAGAAGGGGATTTGGCCCAAACACTTCTAACAATCGTAATTTGAATGATAATGGTTTTAGTTTTTTCTCTTCTCTGTCTTAGATCATGGACCCAGAAATAATCCAGCATCTGATTATGCCTGACTTCAATTGGATAAATGTATACCTAGCATAGTGATGAAACGGCCTGTGCATGTATGAGCATCAGTCTGGGATTTTTTGAATGTGTATTATCTTTATTTGTATTTGTCTGCAGGCTTGTGTACGTTTGTGTCTTTTCACAGTTATTTGCAGTGTGTTTGTGTACACCAGGCTGCCTGGACATCATGCAAGGTCACAGATCAAGTGATTCGAAGGTGCTCCTGTGACCGTCTTGGGCCGAGCTGCATTGAATCCAGAGACATCTGTTTGATACCACATGCAGGAACTCCGTTCATCTGCAGGCCAAAGGAAAGGTACGGTTCTGCTCACTTGAACTCACCTAGGGCCATCTTTTGAACTCCCCATATGTTACCTTTGAAAATAAAGCCTTTTTAAATGTGCTTCCGTTCAAATGCTGCTCTGTAAATCAGTTGTGAATGTGTCCAGGAGAGGACAGCATTGCTCTCTGAAAGTACCAATGGTAAAAAGGGCAGTGTCTGGATTTACCAATTGGAGAAATATCTATTATCACATCTTCTCTTCAAGGGGTGGGGCTACAATGTCTTGCGAAATTACATGTTAACTCCTTAAACTGAACACAAAACGTTATGGAAAAGTCCAAGTGTTGATAAGTTTTATTTAGCATTTGTATTCAATGCACTCATATCATAAAAATCATATTACATTATTACTCCAATTATTACTCCACATGCTAATTCTGTCACTTGTTTTGAGCCGATTTTGCCAGTCAGTCACAACTGGGCATTTGGATCACACCTGGGTGGTAACCGGTTCCAATATGAATATGAACAACTTCAACCTGTTGCAGAACACCAGGTTAAAGCAAGCCCTCATTTACTCCCTTTAATTACATTATACAGAGAGTTATTTTAATTCCGCTGTCCAATCCCAACTTAAGCCTTGCAGGGTTTTGCACTGTGCCTGAAGTCCAACTGGGTTATAAAGAATGGAATACGAAAACGAAGAGAAAAAGGGAGAGGGAAGGAGTTTGTACTGTTGGAGCAGCTGGTGTTGCTAGGCAACAGAGTTGAGCAGAGGTAAGTTTTTTCCCTCTCTCCATCCCTGTAACATATACTGTAACATATAGTGTAAAGAACTGCTAATGGCTAACCCATACAGGATGCTGTGATGATTCTATAAAAACACCACTCTGCACTTAGAGATCTGATCTGGGACTGAGGTCTCAGTAATTATGTAAATAACTAAAGAAATATGGTAGTATATTAGAACATTGGTCATTAATAAATAAAATGCATTTTACCATTATATTATGTCAAAACATTGACCACAAATGTTTATTTTACAGTTTTCATATTTGATGATGTGTAAAGTGATGTGTATGATTATTGTAATGTTTTGCAACTTTATCATTCTATTTCATATTTGAAAATCATTTTCTAACATATTTTGCATTTAGGGCCAGAGGAGAAAACAGCGGTAATCTGCAGATGTCACGCCAAATAGTGTCCCCCTGCTTTATAATTGCACAGCTTGTTGCTAGAACTTGCCAATTTTTTACCCAAATTTTGCTGCTAAGCTGGCTGCTTGTATTTATTTTTCCTAGTAGAGTTAGTGGAAGACTACCAATGTGGACAGTGTGTTGTGGTAGATTATTTGCAGCAATATACCTTTTTTGCCACCCAGTGGTGGTATATGAAGGTGCTGATGCTTATTGTTCAGTCAAGATGATGGTTTATCAAGGTTTTGACTGGCTTGTCAAGAAGGTTTATATTTAGTCAAATGGACAAGTTTATTTTGGGTGCCAAAGCCAACCACATATGTCACGACACTAAACCGATGACAACGAGAGGTGACATAGCAGTTCCAGAATGCATGTGTAAAGAATATAGAGAAAAGAGAGGGCTAAATAAGGGGAAGAAAGGGATGATGAATCATAGCTATGAGGATGGAAGAAAGAACAGAAAAGCGAGCAGAGTTAAGTGATCCAGAGAAATCCATTGACCCAGTATGCTCTGATCCTGTATTTCTCTTTTTGAGAAACACAGAGAAGAGAGATTTAGAGAGCAAGACAGAGGTGTGAGGGCTGCTACAGGGATGAAATGTGTTTGGAAACACTCACCCACGATGCAATCATTTACACATCAATGAGCTGAGATTTACACAGGCCGATGATATGAATACTGACTTGGGTTTGTGTGTGTAAGCATTTCTGTGAGTGGTGTGAAGAGTAGGGATGCTGACTGCACAGAGCATGTTCCTGCATATGTGAGAGAGTGGGGAAAGAGAAAGGAAAGAGGAAGGGATGTGTTTGTGGGAGGGAGTTTTCGTGGAGAACCTGAGAGAGCTGCTAAGGAGGAGAGAGCGCGAGAGAGAGCGGGAACACAACCCAGTGACAGAGAGATGGTGTGTGTGTGTGTGTGAGAGAGAGGGAGAGAGCGGGAACACAACCCAGTGACAGAGAAATGGTGTGTGTGAGAGAGAGAGAGCGAGAGGGAGAGAGCGGGAACACAACCCAGTGACAGAGAGATGGTGTGTGAGACAGAGCCTTAGTCCGTCTGACTCTTGAAGGGTGTGTTGTTGCTTGCGTTTTCCTCTGAGAGCCGAGATGCTCTTGTGCTTTCCGTCTTTCAGCTCTTCGTTTAGCTTCGAGCTGCAGCCTGCCACAGCTGTACACTCGACCCACCATTAAGCCAGAGGAACACTCACACTGCACACACACCACTGCCGCGTCAGCCTGCCGGCCGGAGATGTGAAAGAGAGGGAGGATACAGTCATTTTGACAAAGGGGAAGAAACTGCCTTTGAGGTAGGGAGCTTTTTTACACTCTGCACTTGTAGTGTGCAACCGTCTCACTGGGGAAGGTAATTGCCATGTTATGCAAAATACAGCATACACATTTCTGCAAAAGCATTGGGCATATATATGCATTTACATATATATATATTCATGTAGATACTGTATAGACACACCATTGTGCGGCGGCGTGTTTGATTTGTGCACAGTTGCCCAGTGACACATTTGCGTGGGCGATACTGCTGTGTTGCAGGGCGAGAGAGAGAGAGAGTGAGTGAGGCAGAGAGACGTGTCTGTCTGCTCTGTGCCCCTCCTCAGCTCTACTCTGCTGCTATTAGGATGACAGTCCTATGGTTGAGACTGTAGCTGAGAAACACTATGCGCCTGGTTAGGCTGGGCCAGGCTGAGTAAGTACATTAGGACAGACCGTGGCTCTGCCTAGCTGGGGAGGCCTGTGGAATGTTACATGGTTAAAAACGTGCTATTCCGTATGACATTTTCCAGGCTTTTGTGCCGCCATCTAGGGCTAAATGGGGATAGGCACGGCAAGGCATATCTGTGTGGGGTTTGATAGAACCATATGCCACTTGGAAGGGATGGCTGGTGCCAACAGGCTGGTGATAGAGAGATGATAGGCTGGGTGAAGCTTCCTCATGAATATGTACCTGAGCAGATATGATCAGGAGCATGTTTCATTTTCTTATTGCGGTCCAAGCAAAGCTTCCTCATGAATTTTTACCTGAGCAGATATGGTTACGACCAGGTTAAGAGTTCTAAGTGTGGACCCAGCGATTTTCCTAATGTATACCTGAGTAGATATGATTAGGATCAGCTTTAAAATTCTTAGTGTGGACCTAGCCTCGGTGTGAATCTGACTCTTGGTTTAGTGTGATTCTTTACAAATGGGTTGTAACACATGAGTTGTTATTAGCAGTGTCTCAAGGTTAAATCAGGTGACAATGGTGGAATTGTGGAGATTGACAGACCAACACTGTCCCAATCATTCTGCACCAAGGCTGATTTTCACTGTTTTTTTTTCATTCCAACTCCCGGTCCCAAATGACACTATTATCTCAGGTATTAAAGAGATACTTCAGAATGTTGAATATGTTCTTCCTTATCCAGCGTTAAGCTACAATTTATACTTTTATATGTGAAAAGAAGAATTGTGCATGCAATTAGATTGCAATAATAACATGGCTTGGAAAATATGGAATATATTTAATTAGGAAAACTTGAAAAACCTTGTTTGCTTGCTTACCTCTGGTCCGTTCTTGTGATAGTTCTCCATTACGAAGTACAAACAAACTTTCGCTGACCACGAGATTTTGACAGTATCAGGGGTACAAAGGCCGGCGTATAATGATTTTCAGGGCATCACGGCCAGAGCGAAAAGCAACGACGGCCATGCCCGTCGTGAAATTCATACGCTACTCTTAACCTATACCTTTCGTCGGTAATATGGGGACTAGCGCTCTGACAGAAGGACTTGTGGTATGCTGGCTTTCAAGAGAATATTCTGTCCAAACGGATTCAACGTCTGTTTCTTACATCGTGGCTGGGTGTGTGTTGCGAGCTGGTCCGATTCCTCTACGCCTAAGGTTGACTTTCCATGGGATGGTGGGTTGGCTGGTTGGATGTCTGATTCGCTGGTCTTTATGGCATGTGTATGAGATGTTTCACCTATTTATCCATCTGCTTCATTTCCTGGTATGAGTTGTTTGGCTGATCGAAAGGCTGGCAGACTTGTCAGATTGGCTTCTTGCCTGGTTTTGTGTATGTCGATGTTACTTGTTGTGGCTGGTTGTTGGTCTGTCTGTCAGGGAGGTTGTAGTGTGTGACGTGCAAACGGAAGACTTATTATTGATCTGTGCAGTGGTGTGTTTGGCATTCTTTGCCTCTAAAAAAACACTAGTGCTCTTTGCTCTTGTGCCTTGGTGTTTTTGTGCCATGTGGTTTGAAGACCCTCTAATCAGAGTTCACTCAAAGGCCAAATCCATTTGAAAGCTTTTAAAGGGACAGGAAATGTATTTTCTAAAAAGCTTATCTTTGACATATTTTACTCACGACACTATTGAAATGGAACATTTCAGAGAACAGAGGGACAGCTAGACAAACCAGAAAAGAAAGAGTAGACTGGATGTTCAATCTGGCCAGGCTTTCAGAGTACTGTACTACAGGTTGCTTTTGTCTAGGTGGATACATTGCTTTTTATATCTTTTGATATTGGACTGCCCTGTGCTGCCTGAGTGCCTCACTTAGAGGCTCAACAGGAGCACTACACCCCACAAGGGATTTTAAACTGCAGCTGGCCAACCTCCAGCCCTATATCATTCACCCACAATGCTTTGTGAGAGGCCTGGACGTCACATCGCCTCACCAGCGGGACCTCTCTTTCTGTTTGCTTCCACAGGGATGTGTATGGGGAACGAGATCTAAGAATTTTTTTTGTGTTTGTATCTCACCTTCCATTAACCCACATATACACCACACACACACACACACACACACACACAAAGTATTTGGAGGGTCATAGGGGAGATGTATTCACTAGAGCGTGGTTAATTTCAGCAGGCAGGGACAGAGGCAGCTTCAGTGTTCCCTTGAGTCAGCTGTCCCTTTAGACTGGCCCAGTTCTGCCCGTGATCTCTGGCACACAGTCCCATTCCTTACGCACAGTATGACAGGTTCTGTGGACGAGCTGTGCCAGGACGAACATGTGGCTGACATAATGACATCATCATTGTCTCCTTTGTCCTTCAGTCGACTTTTGCAGTGTAACACTTTAGAATGCAACAGCCAAAAAATATTGGGTTATTGAATACAGTCCAGTTCTCCCTGTTATCGTGTCCTTTAAATCATTTGAATAAATTACATTATGACTGATTTAAGAGATGCCACTTCTTTTGCTAGGCAGTGTTGCTCCCGGGCATTGGGCACTCTAATATTACTAGCCCAAGCCTACTTAAATTCAGCTTTCATAAACAAGCATTCAGGTTAAGACTGCTGGTCTATCTTTCAGACATAAGGTTTTATCCCTACACTCTCCCAGTCTTTCATCCCACAATGTGGTCCTTTTCCACCCTCTAGAAGAGAGTAACTGAGCCCTTAAGCTTCAGGTAGCATCCTTTGTCCAGGAGAAACAGCAGGACATGACCCAGGGGACACTGGACTTCCCCCTGTCCCTCCGTCACTAACCTGTTTTCAAGATCACATATTAGTGTGCCATGTCTGTGAATGTTACTAGTGAGACACATTTCCAGATTTGGTTTGGGCCTTCAAGACATTGGTTAAGGGTTTTGGTTGGTTGGGCATTGGTTAACCCCTCATTTATTCAATTTTTTATGTTATTATATTCTACAGCATTTACCTAATGTTGTATTATACTGCACAGCAGTCTTTGTCCACTTCTATATGTCTCATTACTCATTAATTGTTATGGCAAACTTGCATGCTTAGCAGATGTGTAGGAATTGTGGCACTGTGGAGTCAGGAGAAAGTGTATGAGGCAGAAGTGGGGAGTGGAAGAAAAGCACAAGAAAAGCAGAAAAGGAGATGAGGGGAAGGAAGTCCTCTGGGGTTCCCCTGGTCCCCGGTTGATAAGGTGAGGGAGCCGTTGTCCTGGTAACAGGCCTAGTTGCATGATAGGGACAGTTTGGTAAAGAGAATCTGACAGATCATAATGGCTGCTTGCTGTTGCAAGACACACTTGTTTCATATCAGTTTCACCCAATGGAGATGTAAGGGCCTGTTGCCCTGTTCTCAACTATGAAACAAAAAAAAGGGAGATGTGTTGCAAACAGAGTGGACATGATTTTGACATGACTGTTTCCCAGAGTTTCAAATATTTGCTTTGTTTAGGAGAGAACGGTGAATTATTGCTACACAGAAGTGTTTCCTGACAGAAAATAGGACCAATATTGCCCAGCTCATGCTGGGTTCTTCCCACTTCTCTTGCTTCTGTTGTATCTTGGCCAAAACAAATAGTCCAGAAGCCCACAAAATACTTTCAGGGGTACCATGTCATGATTAGCTGTCAAGTCTATCCAGTATCTTATGGTTCTTAAGGTCTTGTGTTGTGGTTATTCCATGCCAATACAGACATGACGGTCCAAGTCTACAGTGAACTAGTTTGATCACCAGTCCAAGTTAAACATCCTGGATCTGAAAGCCACCAAGGCTAAAGACGTGATCATAGACTTTAGGAAGCACCCAACATCTCCAAAGACAATCAGCACGGTGACAAAAGCATATAGGGAGCGGTAAGTACCTGGTCTAACAGCTGGTAGTAAGAAGCTGAACTGAATTCCTAGCTGTATGGCGGTAGTTAAGGGTATCAGTACAGATTTGAAATTCAAATGTGTTACTTATGTTATGTTGAATAGCGCAAGAGAAATGTAATGAATGAAATTGCTGTATTCATTAAATACATTTTTATACATACTAAGGGGAAACTCATACCACGGCAACCATTTTGGGCCAGAAATCTCACCACACATCAGCTAGCATGATGGATAGGTAAGGAGTGATATGGCAGTAAGGAATCCGTTTTTAGTTTACAGTGTGTAACCTGTATAGTAATAGTGGCTTCGTTGGCAGTGCAGGGATGCTTTGTGATAGAGAATACAGTTGAAGGACTGTAGCAAGCTGCCTGGAGACACTCTGTGATGGACAGGCAATGGCAGGAAGGGACCCTGGGTGAGCGATGACCTTCTGTATGTCTTTAAGGAGGGCCTCACTCCGACTAAAAGGCTATTGCTGTCTCCCCAGACAGCATCCCCATGGCAACGCCTCCTCAGTATGAGCCACAACATGGCCCCCTTAATGATAGACCTTGTGTGAAGAACAATATGGACAATAAGTGGAACAACTGCTAATTAATAAGAAAGGCTAATAACAATGTAGTGCAACAATCATAATTGGCTAAACCAATATGTGTTATTCAAGTGCCCAAATCACAGTGTAACCATAGCCGATCAAAATACAGTACATTGCAATCCCATTGGATCTCACTAAATTCAGCCCCAGGAAATGCACATTGTTTTGGCAAATGCTTCCTAAAGTGATTTTTGGCAGGTTCTGCTTTGGCTAGAGTCTCCGTCTTCCCTAATTGAATTTGACTTAGGCAGAGCAGAGCCCTGTTATCTATCTATCTCCCTCTCTGTCTTTTCCTTCTTCCTACTCTCCCTCCTTCCCTAAGGCTGGCTCCATAACTCCATTATCCTCTCCAGGAAACCGCTGAGCACAGCCCCATTTTCATAGAGAGAGGAAACATATATAAGGCTGACATTATTCTTCAATGAGATATAAAGCTGCAGTAAAGTGGCAGAAAGGAGTTACCTATAAAATGTTGTTGATAATCCCTCTCTGCCAACATATTTTACATGCAAGGAATACCAACTTGGGCCATTCTGAAAAAAATATGCAAAAATATATATTTCCCTTACTACTTTTATTTACAGAGACAGATGTGTCTTTGTAAATGTAAAATTTACCAAATTGTATTGGCAAAAGTTATAGATCGAGGATGACTAAAAAGTCGTGCCCAAATCACTACAATCCAAACGATAAACCGGTTGATTTATAGGAATACTTTTTTATATAGCCAGATGTCTTGATGAAATTAGAGGCTTTCTTCTGACAAGACACATTTTTTACGTCTCGAACGATTCTCCTCACTGTTTGTGGGGACAACATTTACTTGTGTCCTCTTCCAGGCGGGTTTTTCACAGCTTCAGTTGATTTAAACATTTTCATTATTGCAATATTATTGGAGGGTATGCAAAACATGATTAATTTAAACCAGTGGTCCTCAACTGTTGGGATATGTACTGCTGTTTGCCATACATATTAGCATTGGAAAACAGTTAATGAATGATGTTGGCTAGGGGCATAGATTGCAGTGACATGACATTCGATGTTGTGTTCATACATACATGCCTTAAATGGTTTATGCGCTTTAAAGGTTCTGTGCAGTGAAGACAAGGAAGTACGATTAACAGCATCTAAATAATTAATGGTCATAAACATCTTGTGTGTTAACAATATTAATGCCTCAAATTTGACTTCCTTAATTAAGGACGTTGAATGGCAGAGTGGTGAACAGTTTGAATTTAATAACACCTTTGGGCAAAAACACCCATATACTGTATAATTTTAGTAGATTGAGCGGGATTGTGTGTCATCTTTCCTCATTCTACAATAACCCCCTCTGTAACCAACCCGAACCACAACACACCAGTCTGATGAAGTCTGGATGTACCCAGTCAGGGCAGTGAGTTCAGCTGGGTAGCATGGTTTGTTTCTGCATTAATCAAAGTAGACTTGATCCAGATTTGAACAGACTGAGCCAGCCCATAATCAAATCAGAGTCAGAGCAGAGAGCTCATTGCAGGCACATAGACTAAGTAATTGAAAGGTCAGTTTAAATATATACCTACCCACTCACCTACTGTATGTTTTTGGTTTGTTTATTTTGTTTTCATACAATTTTACTGGGCTTTTTTGCTTTTTCTATTAAAGGGCATCATATTTATCTGTATTTCTTGCTAAAGTTTCGAATCATTCTCTGTTAAATGTAATAGAAAAATGTTTTATGTATTTGCGTTGTGAGATGCTGTCATGTTCTTTTAGTGGAGCCTTGTTGTTGACAGGGGATAGGGTCAAAGACCCAGGTGATCTTAAAGATCACATTAATATTCAGCGTTTGTGTAGGGTAGATAAATGTTTTAACGCTGAGAGACACCGGGAACGGACACAGAGGGTGTGTTCAGGGCCCTGGTGGGGGTTTATTAAGAAAAAGAGAAGGGTGAGGGAAGGAGGTGATGGAGAAATCAAATCCAAAAGACAAGCGCCTTTTAAGTGAGGTAGTTTCATTTCCGAGGCAATCCACTCATGATGGTTTAGGGGGAAGGGGCGCTGGCAGTCGTAGTTGTGGCAGCCTCTCCAGTCTCCTGCTCCATCTTGAAGACTTCTCTTTTCTATTAGCTTTGGTTTTGGTCTCCACCCCAAGCTGCTCCCTGGGAGCCCTTAAATGCCTTCTCTGACAAGGTCCCAAGTGGAGGCAGGTGTGTAGGGGCGGGGCTGTCCCAGCTGGTATCTTCCAGAAGATTCTAGCTTTTTCTCTTGGGCCCGTTGGTGAGATGCCGTTATATGGGGTGAGGGCAAGTTCGCTCCACAATGTGTATACTAGATTAAGTGAAAAAGTCAGTAAGCAAAATGAAAACTGCAAATGCTTAAAAAGGCGTGATTTGCAGTGCCCACATTCCTGTCAGGATCTCTGTAATGAAAGGCAGTTGCCGCTTGGCATTGAGAAGTCATTTAAAAATGATTGTTTGACCATTCTTTCGTAGACTCTGGAAGTACATGGATATTCATATGGGCCCTCATTAAAATATTTCTACTGTCAATCATGCAGTTACACTCAACTGTCAGTCTCCAAAGAAAACTCTCCTTCTGTAGGCCTATTTTATTTAGAAAAAAGTAGCATTTTTGAATTGGCCTACTGAAATTGCTAACAAAGGTAAATGCAATGACTACAGTTGTTCCTGTGCTAACCTAATGAGAATGGGATAAAAAATACTTATGCTTTGTACAAGAATCAGATACATAAAATCTGGAACTGGATATCTATACAGGACACCACAGTCAGCCAAAGGAAAGAGCTGCATGAATTTAGAAGGCCTACTAGTGCTTCCAAATGGCTGTGAAACATGTCAGCAAAACATTTGAGTTATGTTACCTTGGCAAATGCCTCTTCAGGTCTCTGGGCTGTGGGATTTTTTCTGGGATTTTAGCTACTGATTCCAAAAGTTGCATTGTCAAGCCAGCACGGGTCCCTGAAATTGTGTACATGTCATGTGTGTGTGCGTGCTACTATATGCCACATCATCAAAACCACCGGCTTTCAAATTTGTAATTTTATGACAACGGTATGTTAGTGTTTCTACTTACAGATTATGTACATATAAACCATATATTGTACATACAGCACTGTACGTCTGACCATCGGTGGGGGCACAGGTTTGCTGGCCCAAAACCCACGGTCCTACCAAGTGAGTTGCAACCTTTCCACTTCCTGTTTGAGATGTAGAGGTACTCTAAGAATGTTGTGGATCAGTGGTTCCCAACAGGGGGTGCCACATTTATTAAATTTAAAATATGGGACCATGTTGGAAGAAGATTTGGAACCCGTGTAATGTAGAGCATGAGCATCCTTGATGTTTGTGGAGAATAACGTTTTGTAGTCACACTAGGTTTGTAGAACTCTACATTTAAGGATACATATTAAAGAAGATTTGGATTGCTAAAATGTCTCTAACTCTTCTCCTAATCTCAGCTCTAGCCCTAACTCATAGCCCTTAATCTAACCATTTCACCTGAAATATACAATTTTCTCATGAGGACCAGCATCATATTCTAAGTGTTCCAAATGATGCCGGTTCTACTATTCACATGTAGACATATGAATAAAAAAAAGTATAAAACGGACTCGGTACAGAATTACACTGCTCCACTCACCCAGTGCAGAATAACACCCCTCCATACACCCTGTGCAGAATAACACCACTCCATACACCCAGTACAGAATAACACCACTCCATACACCCAGTGCAGAATAACACCACTCCATACACCCAGTGCAGAATAACACCACTCCATACACCCAGTACAGAATAACACCACTCCACACACCCAGTGCAGAATAACACCACTCCACTCACCCAGTGCAGAATAACACCCCTCCATACACCCAGTGCAGAATAACACCACTCCATGCACCCATTGCAGAATAACACCACTCCATACACCCTGTGCAGAATAACACCACTCCATACACCCTGTGCAGAATAACACCACTCCATACACCCTGTGCAGAATAACACCAC
>JACXGJ010007506.1:0-30312 GCA_016801105.1 Esox niger | reverse complement strand
AGGGCAAGGTGTAGAGGTGGTTGTCTTTAGGGCAAGGTGTAGAGGTGGTTGTTTTGAGGGCAAGGTGTAGAGGTGGTTGTTTTGAGGGCAAGGTGTAGAGGTGGTTGTCTTTAGGGCAAGGTGTAGAGGTGGTTGTCTTTAGGGCAAGGTGTAGAGATGGTTGTTTTGAGGGCAAGGTGTAGAGGTGGTTGTTATTATGGCAGGATGCCGTATGCACATGCATGTGTCTGCTCTCACATGTTGTAGAGAACTAACTGGCTGCTTCTGAATTACACCACTGACTGGGTATAGAGAGAACTAACTGGCTGCTTCTGAATTACACCACTGACTGGGTATAGAGAGAACTAACTGGCTGCTTCTGAATTACACCGCTGACTGGGTATGTAGAGAACTTACTGGCTGGTTCTGAAATTCACTGCTGACTGAGTATCTTTTTTAGAAAGCAGACTTACTTGCAGTCTTTCAGACCAAGCTGCTGCCAAGCAAGGCAGAGACTGGACACTCCAGTCCAATTAAAGGAAAGCATGATCAATCTTGTTGGATCGAACAGGAGCGTGACAAAGCTGAAGGAGTGACGACCGCCTCACCGGCTGAGTCAGGTCGCACTTCCACGCTCAGATCACTCTGAATGGTTCAATCAGTGTCAAGGGCCAAAGCCAGTCAATAACCCCACTTCTACCACCTGTGTTCATACTGTGACACACCAAGATTGACTCCCCTTCACTTCACTGCATAGTACTTACTTACTCAAGAGTATTACAGGCTTGGAGTGGGTTAGTAGTACTTACTCTAGGGAACTTAAAGGTTTATTGGTGAGTGCGTTCGGTTGGACATAATTATATATTACAATCTGACCATAATTTAGGATCCACTGCAGGTTCTTGGAATTATATGGGACATCCTAATATCATAGGCCAGACCAAGATGTATTTCACATATCCTCTTGGAAGAAACCTGTTTAATCTTTTATCATTGATTATTGATATGTATATAATCTATGCATTCCCTCTTCTATTCAAAATTGCCATCAAATCGTGAGCTTCATATTTACCACAGTAATATCCGCCATAAGTATCAGGAATCTCAGACAAAATGACAGCCAGTCAGGGAATGTAACATCTTTATCCTTCGTTGCATTCCCTTTCCCGGTTACATGTGTTCTCCAAGGATATTTCACCATTTCACAAGTATTGGGATTGTGGTGAACATTTGCCAGTGGTCGTGATCTCTTTCATCATCCTCTACCCGGCCACTAAGCGACGTGTTCCCCGGAACTTTCCTCAGTGCGTGTTGTCTATGTGGTTGGCCAACAGCGTCTGGGACATCTGCTTCAAGCAAAGCCCACAGGTGAGATCAGATTAATGATCTGTGCCTGTACAATACCTCCACTAAACTACATGACAAAATGGCTTCCTTCAGCACTTTAGGCTGCGGCATTAGATTAACGAGCCCCTGCCTGCCCATGGCCGTACTCTCAGCACTTTAGAAACAGTGGAGATTAATGGGCTCGTACCTGGCTGTGCCAATGCTTGTCTGGTCGATTGTGTTTGACTGGGGTGCAACGCTGTATGCATGGTAATATGGTTCCATACGGGGATGGTTCACCGTACCCCCTCGGATTACCTGGATGTGGTCTCTTTTGGTTTCAGGTGAAATCATTTTGCTTAGCCAATAATCGCAATGCATCGCCAAAATCGAAGATGTGTTTTTCACGGCACGAGGCTTAGCTGTCACTGTTGCCTTCTAGGTAGTGACACTGCACCTTGGTAAGCCCATCACATAGACCCTATTAGATTGTCACGAGGAACCAAAAGGGAGAGAATCCGAGTGTGAGATCCACCACCCCATTAATCTGTAATGTTATTGGGTTTCGGACCGGGTCAAGACCGCATTAAAATGTTGACCTATACACCATGTGTGCCTAGAGGCCCGTGCGTTCATTTGTGGTTTGTTCTACGGGCTTGCTCTTGTCTCAGCTGTGTGGTTTCTGCAGGCAAAGGTTAGTGTTTTCGAAAAGACGGGGTCAAAGATCGGTTGATTTGGTTTAGATGTGTCTAATGAAATGCTTGGAGAACTATACCCAGAGTAGAAAAAGACAACTGTGAATGTTTTTTGTCGTATTACATTTCCTTGGGACTATCACTGTAGTCGAGACAAGGACTGAGATGAGAAAATAAAGTTTAATAAAATAGAAAAGAAAAACAAGAAATCTTGAAACTATTAAAACAATGTATGTACACACTTTCTTTGAATAACAGCAGTGACTTGGCTGTTTACAGGGAGTACCAGTTCCCATTTAGTGAAGAAATACAGGTCATTATGGTTAAGGTACAGATAGGCACAGGTAGCACTGGATAATCAAGAAACAGTGTCAGTGACATCTCAGACGAGTGTAAAGTATGTTTGTCTGTGTAGAATATGGTTCTGTAAATGTGTGTGTTTTAAGTCCCTGAGCTTAGTAATGGACTTGCACGGCATTATGGGATGTAGTTTATCAACAGCGTTCTTACCTGGGTACGAATTCCTCCAGTCTGGGACGGAGAGGGCGTTGTGGAGAACAGTCAGGATTTGAGGGCGTCCATGAGGAGAGTGTTGACCAGCCTATCCACCAATTTCACGACAACAGGTGTGACAGCTGCTGGACAACCTCCGTCCAGACAGGATGCCTTGGTATTCTTGGCACAGGGACCAGGATGCCCTGCCGGAGCTATGGACTGGGTCAGAGAGATGTCGAGGATGTCCAAGGAGACACCTGACAGCTGGCCTCTGCATACATCCCTGGTATCTCGTCTGACCCTGCAGCCTCACATTGGCGAGGGAGAAGGAGATCACGCCGTCGTCAGTTACAGTCAGGTGCTCCCATGCTTGGTCTGGCGTTACTTGGCTCAGAGCGAGCATAGAAGGAACGTAGCTCATCTGCTTGCCTGGTAGCGTTGGGCAGCTTGCAGCTGGGTGACCCGTCTGCACTCAATGAGGTTTTTCCGGCACTGACACTTTTGATGAGCATCATAGCCAGCAGAGGATGATTCAATCTTAGTCCTTCACTGAAGCTTTGACAGTTTTATGGCTCATCAGGTGTCGTTGCGGGGTTTCTCGCAGACTGGCGCCCCGCTCTCCCCGAAAGCAACGGCTCTGACATTTTGCTCGCTTTGGAGGATTTTCTTTTAATATTTGTCATCCGGTATGGACGTGTAAACACGGTCCCTGTGGGATGATGTCATTAATGCATTTCTTAATGAAACCTGTCGTTACTCTGGTAAACCCAGTGAAACACATTGACGTGAGAGAGACAGAAATAAATGATGGATAGAGACGGACGGACAGGCCGGTGGGGGTCAGGCAAGCACAGGAACAGCAACAGAACTGTGGACTGAGAGGAGGTGTACGTAATGTTCTCCAACTGGATCTCCTGTCCGTCGGTGCCTTCTGGTGCAGTTGCAGGAGTGGGGGGTTAGGACCCCCCCTCCCGCCCCCCCGCCAGGAAAAACAAACCACATTGGCCCAGTGATGGATGTGGCAGCCTCAGCAGGCTCCGGCATCTGGCTGAGCCGACACCAGGACAGCGCTGTGTGTCAGACTCCTGCACAGCAAATTGAATTTACGTTTGGACGTCTTCCCCAGGCAGGCATCACCGAGTCTCAGAAAGAGGTACAGATGTAACCCAAAAAATACAGAACCCCGCTCTCTCTCTCTACAACATCCCACTGGTCTGACTGCTACTTATTTCTGGGTCTGTGTCCGACATGTCTCCTAGACGAGGCTACCTGAACATGTTGGAGATTAAATAAATGACATTTCGGTGACAAGGAAATTACATTATCGATGAAAATTGGACAGTGATTAATGACAACATCTGTAATTGGGGCTTGGGATGACTCAGTGCTAATCCGACCAGCCATGTTTGGTTCCTGTTATCATTTATAACCCATAGGAAACCTCTCTAGTCTAGATTAACGACCACATCCGATGGCTGAAATCCAATGGTTGAAAAGCAATGTGCAAACCATTTATTTGTATACTTCCTCTTCCCTAAACAGTAAGGCACTGAAGTGATTGCAATCTGATTTGTTAATTAGCTTCCGACCAAACTAAGTCCTTGGTTGTCAACCGACTCGTCAAACAGCACGTGTTCAAAGAAATATTAAGCAACGGGTTCCACCTCAGCCAAAGCCCAAGGCCAAACTTGCGTCAAACCCAGTTCTGTAATGGGAGGCAGCACAGTAACCAGGTTGTAGGAGCAGTTATGAGCCAACTGCTGTGTGACCATGCTGACTAGCGGGTGTCTGAAATGAAACAACCTTCACTGCAGTGGTTTGATAAGATGTCCCCGGGCTACACTCGAAAACAGTTTTGCAGCATAATGTTTTACACCTCAGTCACTTTACACTTTTCTAAACGGTCGACTGTCATTTATTCTTCTTCATCTAATTTCTCCTGATTTTGCTGAAAGTTGGTGCCCTTGTGTTTTTTCTAGCCCGCAAGGTTACGTAGAGATTGATCCGGTGTGGAGTATGTAGAGATAAGTCTGGATTAGTGTACGTAGAGATAGGTCTGGATTAGTGTACGTAGAGATAGGTCTGGATTAGTGTACGTAGAGATAAATCTGGATTAGTGTACGTAGAGATAGGTCTGGATTAGTGTACGTGGAGATTGTTCTCGGGTGGTATACGTAGAGATTTATCTTGGGTGGGGTATATACAGTGGATATTTAAAGTCTACACTCCCCTGTTATAATGCAAATTTTTTGTCATGTAAAAGTATGACATCAAGATAAATCATGTTAGAAATGTTTCCACTTTTAATATGACCAATAATGTGAACAATTCAATTGTTAAACAAACTGAAATTTTCGAGGGGGACGAATGAAAAATAAAAACCTTACAATAGCCTGGTTGCATAAGTGTTCACACCCTCTTATGACTGGGTTTGTGGCTGTGTGGCTGTGACATGACCAAGAACTGGACCTCCCTCCAAAATGGATGAAAAGACAAGAAGAAAACTGGTCTGACCTCTTTGTCTCATTCTTTTACATCACAAAAACCTGGCATTTTAATAGGGGGGTGTAGACTTTTTATATCACTGTATAGAGATTGATGTTGGGATCAGCAAGTTTAAAGGATTTGAGTATTGAGCATATACATTGTGTAATAAGACATCACACATTTTTCCGCAAAGTCTGTTCTGATTCATCATAACTTTTTAATATCTAATAAATCAAGCAGACACTGAAAGGAAATGGCACCTACAGTACAAAGACATTATTTCACAGCCACAAGCTTTTGCTCTTTAAGCTTTCTAATCTTTTGTTTTTAAGCCGCCACCAGTCTGTGTCCTCTAAATGTCAGTGGTGTTTTACGACGGCACTAAACAATCCCTTGGAGGGCTATTCATTTCAGCGCACTTTCTGTGGTTCAGTATGAGCTTTGTTTGTGTTGACAATTGCTCTGTGAACTTTACCCTCAATTGTTCCTCGATAATCAAATCTAATTTCTGTAAGGACGCCGGTGTTGCCTGGAAAGCAATGTTTTAAGGGCTGACTAGAGCCGTATTTGACAGATAAATCCACCAGCTAAGCAGTATGAGTTTTCAGGATTTCATTCTAGTCTGTCTTTATCTCTTCATTTCTCCATTCAAACCTTTTAGATTCCAGGATATTGATGGTGTGATTAGCTTGGAGGTGCGGATTGGAGCAACAATCTGTTTCAGTTTACTGTTAAACTGACTCGCCTCCAGCATTCAGTCAGCGCTTAGCCCGCGGGTCCGGGTCTTAATACCTCGGTATCATCTGCCTGATCGTAGGGGTGAAATGACAAGGTTGACTGAGCTTCTCCATTATTCCACCTCTTGATTAAACTGTCCCTCCTCTCATTCCCGGTCTCTTTCTCTCTATTCCCTGCAGACGACGGATGAGCTACTGGTGGCGTCTGCGGAGTGTCCGAGCGATGACGAAGACATTGATCCCTGTGAGCCGAGCTCAGGTGGGTTAGGTTAGTCATCTCTTTTATTCCTCTTCTCTCTGGGTGTCGCTGTCAGTCAGTCTCTCACCGTCCCGCCACGCCGTCTCTGTGTCACTGTCGCACTCATGTCCAGTCCACCGCTAAGGTTGTTAACACGCTGTACTGTAGGTAAAGTTACTGTCGGTAATGTTGTGTGTCACAATCACATTTGTGGCCAGTTGGTTCAGTGTGCACAAATGTGGCCATTTGCACACACTGAGAGGTCAAGTAGGCCACGGGGACCAAGTTATTGTACGGTCAAAATGTGTGTGTGTGTTGTGACAGTGTGTTGTCTGTTTACCTCACTCTCTGTTCTTAACTTTCCATGTCAGGATTGAAGTCGATTCAGTTTTAATTCTGACAGTTCGGTTTTAATTCAGAGATTAATTCAAACTCACTTTTTGAATTGAAATAATCTCTACTTGGCACTTGGTGACCACAGCTCATGTGAGGAATGAATCTGTAGAAATATGCCAGGTTCCAGTTAGTTGAACACCTAATGGTGATCGTCATGCTCCATTAATAACTTCAACTGATAATACCCTGAGAGAAGCAGAGAGGCAGGGAGGGATAGTTGGTGGCAGATAGTAAAGAACTTTTTTCATTTGTTACCCACAACAAAGTCAGATAATACAGTGGCTATTTGTTCCCCACAAAACAGTTGTGTGCTGGCTATATTTTAGTCTTTGTATCACTACTTTAGTTATTTAAGTACAATTTGCAACTTTGGAGATGGTGCATCTTAGCCTGGATACCTGATATTTAAATTAACAGACTATGCTTTGTGAGATGCTGTAGTAATAAATATATTTTACATTTCTATAATTCATCAGTACTGATACTGAGATTTCAACTTGAAAACCAATCACAATTATCAATAAAAAGTGAATTTATCACGTATTTACATTGTCTCTTAGGAACCCAAACGTCCAGTGCAAAGTTGCTCTTCCTGAATTCCATGAATGTGAGGCACAGCGTTCAAAAGCAGTTTCACCCATCTCTGAACAGAACCATGGACTGGGGACAATGTGTATACCGTGGCCATGTTCAATCATTTGGGTTTTATTTCAAAAGGGACAGGCACAAATTATTTTGTAATTGATTAAGCAAAATCAGAATGATTCCGTGCTTTTCACCACGGTGCTAATTTCCTTCACCTGCCCTTTATTTAAATGTATATTTTTAGTGAAGCGCTCAATGGCATGTTTAACCCCCAACTGTCCTTAATTACCATTAACTCGTAACAGCCAGCTAGTCGAACTAGCATCCCGTTGTGTCGCACACAACCGTTTATGAAGCTCTGACTTAACATGCTGTAACATCTTCGGGAATGGTGTCATTGTTTTTGCATTGTCTCCTAGATGAAAACACACACACACACATACCGTTGAAGTAAACAAACACCCTTTTTACAGTGACTGCCCACTGAGACACCATGACAACACTCTCATGTCTCCCTGGTGATGAACCCAACTCTTTTCAACTGAACGCCTTCTGGTTCAGGTTGCAAGGATTTGCATGCAGGCTGTGACTAGCGCGTTTACCAATTGACTTTACAAGGTTATATTGAATACTCCTGTTTCACTGATACATTCTGACTTTCCACTGGGGTTTTTCATTGCCGCTGTAGTTCAGTGTGTTTTAGGCTAGGTGACTGTACATGCATGTATGGATGTAAAAAGGGTTTTATGAAATACATTTGGTAGATAGATTTTTTTTCTTCGGGTTTAGTGTTTATATAAAGCGTCAAATAGAAAATAAATTGGGGACAGGTCTCTGTTTACTTGCTGGTACCACTGCTGGGAAAAGAGGGTTTGACGTATCACGCGTTGACTCAAATTGCCCCGTCAACTGTTGCAGTAATTAAAAACGTATCGGCTTGTAGGATTTCTGCATTTACATAAGTTGGTCATTGCAATTGTAATGATACACACTAGATGTCATCTCCTAGACATGCCAGACCATATGGACTGTGAGTCAAATAAATGCACAATACTGTTTAGCTGGTGTCTGCAAAATACAGCGAAGAAACATACTGTATATAGCTATATTTTTCCTACATATTTGAGCGATATTATTCCATTTATATTGCAAAGAGACATTTAATAGTTGGTAGTTTTTTATCTGAATGAATAATTTAATTCCACCGGCTCCTTGTCATAGACAGCCGACAATTATGTCTGAACCTAGTGCTTACCTTCAGAATATAGGTGCTTACCTTTAGAATATAGGTGCTTACCTTCAGAATATAGGTGCTTACCTTCAGAATATAGGTGCTTACCTTCAGAATATAGGTGCTTACCTTTAGAATATAGGTGCTTACCTTCAGAATATAGGTGCTTACCTTCAGAATATAGGTGCTTACCTTCAGAATATAGGTGCTTACCTTCAGAATATAGGTGCTTACCTTTAGAATATAGGTGCTTACCTTTAGAATATAGGTGCTTACCTTCAGAATATAGGTGCTTACCTTCAGAAGAAAGATGCTTACCTTCAAAATAAAGGGATTTCCTAACACCCTTGAAGTAGTTTGAAATCAAGGGAAAACAATTTGGTCAAGACTTAAGGCCTTAGCTCTTTCCGTATCGATCAGTACTCAGCAATGAAGCCTGCATTTAATGTCAAAGACATAGCAGTCTGTCTGTTTGGCTTCCTGTTTCTCTTCCTGTGCATTATCTCTGTCAAGAGAGCAAAGCAGTGAGATTTGAGAGTTTATTACCTAGGTTCAGCAACTGGTGGCCCATGAGCCTAAACAGTCCCAACTTTCTTTTGAAAAAAAATCAAAACACTGTAAAATCACCAGTAAATATATTCCAAGTTATCTTCACTTAAATTAAGAGACATGCAATTGTGTCTCAATTTAAACATGTTAAAGGGAATAGTTGTTGTTTGCATATACTGTACACTCTAACTGGGCTCCATTTGCAGGGTACACATTTATTTTTTATATTTCTTACTATTGAGTGTTATATATATTGGTAATTCAAAATTAAATCGATATAACTTGTGCCTGAGACACTATAACACTAAATCCTTCCTTTACTCACTTTCAATGTTCTCGTAAACTCCAGCAGCCTTTCAGATAGCAATTATGGACTTGGAATTATTCCGTTGCAATGGGACCTGCTCAGTAACTTTTATGAAACAGAAAAGATTGGAAAAAAACGTCTAAATAATATTTGTATACACACAAAATGTGTCTCGGCAGAAGTCAAGCTAGCTAACGCTGTTTACATTGGTTTCTTTCCACGTAGTTGCCCATATCCCCCATTGCAACAGCGGGTTTCAGCTTTGCATTTTTTTGTAGTCTGTTCAGTCAAAAATGAGAAACTGATCATTGATAATTGGGCACAGACAGTTTTCATTCAGTAGTTCAGCAGTTTACCTGCGCTCAGACAGGAGCAGCTTTTTTCTGCTCTCAGAAGGACGCACTTCATTACAGGTTATCATCTACTACATAGTTGAAGCATCTCGCTACAGTAGCATGGCATTATTGTCTCTTTCTCTGACAAGGTCATCTGTCAGATCGCAGACAGCGCTCCAGCTGTGCTAAGATCCGCGATATGTGTGAAGCAGGCAGTAAAGTTTGTGCTGCTCAGAGGCAAACTCCCTGGGGCTCACTCTCCATCCCTGAACAGAATACCCTAGGTGTCCATCCTTTTCCTTCTCTGTGATCTCGCCAGCTTGGGGGGGTATTTGTCGCCGGTTCTGCGGTGCTCCCTCGCTGACAGGTATGCGACACCTATTCTGATTAATATCTACGGCGAGGGCCATTCACACGCCCGGCAGAGTGCTCAGCGCCGGATCGGAGACCGTGCTGCTCGCCAACCCGCGAATGACTGGATCCTGTGTTACTGAGGCAGTCTGGGACAGTTTCTCAGGTTACTGTACTCAGCCACTCCTCGCTCTGCTATTGATACATCGTACAACAAAGAACCGCAAGAAAACTATGGTTATTACATCCAGTTGAATAGAGATATTCTCCCTTATCTTGGAAATGACCGGCCACATGCGGTCTGCAAGTTGTGTTTGTCAAATGTTTTCCTGCTACCGTTGCGCACAACCGCGCGTGTAGAACATCACTGTACGAGAAGATAGGAGAAGCTTCTCTCTCACTTAGTCTCTCTTTTCCTTTAAAATCCTCTCCCGCTCTCGGCCAAGGTCAGTTCTAGATCATGCTGTATATATCAATTGAAGCTTGTCCACAGCACCATCCTCCCCCCCTCCTGCACCCATCCTCCCTCAAACCCCTGTCAGCCATTGAATGACATTGATCGGGCCATCTTACTTATTGCCCTGCTTTACTTCTGCTAACCTCCGGACGAAAGTGAGATGTGGCAAGCAGCTAGCTGGGAAGCATCCCAAATTGTGCCCTATAAAGCACCACTCACTGTATGATCAAGGCCCATTGAAAATAGTGCACTGTCCATGGAACAGGGTGCCATTTGTGAGGTCGGCCCGAGCCCGGCATCACACAGAGCTAATCTTCCAGCAGGAACCAGATTAGATCACACTGCAGCAAATTGAATCCTCCCCCTGGTCTTCCACGGTCAGAACTCCACCCAGTGATACATCTGGTCAGGGCCGGTGGGATAGGCCCGAGGCTAAGGCTGGAGCTGTGCTAGGCCGACCCGGGGATGGGTCTAGGGTTTGTGGAGGGGCTCGGAGCTAGTAGTGGCTGAGGATAGAGCTGAAGCGGGGATTAAGATTAGATCACACTGAATCAAGGCGGTACGCCCAGCCACAGACACATTTTACACAGTCAGATGTCATAGCGGTATTTTGGCCTGGTACCATTTTGTCAGTATAGTGTTGGTATCATGAAACTATTCAAGAAATACTCCCCAAGTCCTATGGCCCTAGGTTGGCCATTCGGGATGCTCCCTGAGTCCGCACGGAGCCAAGACCACCTCATATGTCCTAATGAGAGCCAACAGAATGGACCGGGCCAACACTAAAGGGGAATCAAGCGGAGAGAAATTACACGGGAGCTTGATCCAATTATCAATTCCTTAGCGCAGCCAGATAGCCTTGTTATCCTATTGAACGGATTCCCGTGGCGTGAATATGTATCTCGTCTACATTGTCTAGGCTTTTGTGTTGAGCGTTTTTTTCTTCAGGTATCGGAAGTGGTAGGATGGCATTGTGTCTTCTATAGGGCAGATCTGCTAACCCGCTGAACTGTTTTACCCTGGCGGTTTTAAGTGTGAACTTCAGCTGAGCTACGTAAGCTCTGCTATTAAGTCTACAATTCACATCTTTTCGGCCTTCATGTCAGTTCTGCCTGAACAAAGTCCTGACAAAGAGAAGGCTTACCTGCCTCTGGTAAGTCGGGCTGCTATCATTCTGACCCCAGAGCAGTTCGGCAAATTATCTCTCAGCCCCCCCCACCCCCAGTCCCCTCCCCTTCCCTTCTCCAACAACCAGCATCCGTTTGGATGGCCGGTAGGCAAGTTGAGGTTAATCACCTCCATTTTCTCTCCTTCCTGTTCGCTCCTCTTCTGTCCGTCCTCCAGCCTTTTACAGCCGAGTGACATTAGCACAGAGAACACAGAAGTGTTTGACATTTGGTGGCTAATATGTCGGGTTTTTGATGGAAAAGAAGAAAAAAAAACGTTTAAAGAACAAGCACATAAATCAAATGGCAAATGGCGTATTTAGACCGAGGGCAATGGCTCGAGTGGGAAAGCACCCTGTGAATAAATGAATTGTTTTAAAGCGGCGCTTAGATTAATGAAATAATAATGTGTTGCTGTTGGCTCGGGAGGTCACTGCCCACCCATAATAGGCTATTCAATCATACCCTGAGGCATGACGTCTCTCTCCTCTCATCTGTGTTCGCGGTTCCTCCGGTGATCACCGTGCATGTCAATGGGCCGCGGTCGCCGTTCCAAATCCAGCCTCACAGGAAGTGAGAGCGTCCCATTGAGGTCTATATGAAATAGAGCTTTGTGCCCTCAGGAAACCACCATTGTATTCCGTTATTTAAATAGGTGCTCCCGGGGAGACTTTTTGAGGAGTAATTGAAGTCAAACGGAAGACATTGTTTCCACCGTCCTGAAACCGTACACTGAACCGGGAAACTCCCCGACATCGTCCCACTTCTCATAACTACCTACAGCCGAAGAGAGGTGGACCACTCCATTACAGCCATTGTGAAGGTCACATGTGCTTTAGACCCCTTGCATTTTACTCATTATTCTATGTTTTCAATATTTGTATGTTTTGTCATTCCCTTGGTTAAGATAAATACAGGACAAGGCTTCAGCTCACGCGCTCACGCACACACACACACACACACACACACACACACACACTGTTCTGTGAGGGAACAGGATGTCAGGATCGTGTGCCCAGCTGTCAGACTCTGCCCCCTCTATGCTTATTGTTTTCTATTTATTTTTTCAATGATTCCTTAATTCCCTTCATCCTCCTTCCATACCCCCATCCTTAGTTCACTCTAACCTTCCTCTGTACCCCCAATCTGGCATCTTCCTGGCTCGGCCACCTCTACTCGACTCTGTGATTCCCCAGTGGTCGCTTATGCCCTACATAGGGTGATTATTTAGACCAGAGCCCTAGTAAAGAAGCAGTACGCTATTTTGGACTTACCCGGTGTGTCTGTTTATTGGTTTTGAGTGACAGATGACATATTTAGTCTTAGCTAGAGGGAGGATCTGGCCTCGTTGAAAATCGGCAGTGCAGCGTGTGGCGTCGATACGACCTGTTCTGGACGTGGGGGGGGGGCTGGGGGTGACCCTCGGGACCTTTCTTCTGGGTTCACCAAATGACGGAATTGCTTTCTGCAGAGACCTTAAACAAAGAGAAAAGTAAACATTGCCCGGACCCCCGCCCCTTAGCCGAACACATAAACACACAAGCCCCCACCCCCCCCCCCTCCCCGGTTTCCAATCGAAAGCTCTGTGATCCGTGAAATGCATTATTGCCTGAGCCAGAGGAAAGGGATAGCGTTCATAAAACACGCCGCCGTTCGCTCTCCATACTGGCAGCCGAGGGCCTGGCTCGAGTCGCCCCAACTGTCCCCTCAGCCTAAAGAGCAAATTGCTCACTGGCACGAGTTCAAATGTGAGCGTTGACATCTTTCGGTCAGGCTACTACCGCCGTCCTCTTCAATCTTCTAACCCTCGGATGTTTATGACAATCACTGTGAGATTATGTGAATAGAATCACGATAGATGACATGTTTTTTATTGACTCCCGCGTTCCTAGCCCAGAGGATCTTTTATAATGTGTTGTCGCAATGACTTCATTTGTTCTGCACGTACAGTAGTGGTCCTGTAGTACCTCCCCCCGTACAATCTACTAGCTATGGTCTCATTGGTCATCTCAAGGCCCCATGTGGAGTGGCACAGTATCCTCCCGGGTGCCAGTACCCCTGTTTGGGAACCACCGTTCAGACCGATACGCTCAGACCGATACGCTCAGACCGATACGCTCAGACCGATACGCTCAGACCGAAGTTATTTCCTGACTTGATGCAGTCTAAGTTAGATACTCTAGTCATTACAGTTTGTAAGTCAGTTCCTGTCAAGAGTCAAGCGTCTAGAGGTGTTTTATCGGACTGAATAATTGGACCGAAGATTTCAAAACGCAAAATAACACTATCAGGAATCGCTAATCGTCTTTTTGACATCTGCGCTCACATTTGAATATTCATGACTACATTAGAAGGACATACTGATTAACAAATAAACCTCTTTACCCATCCATCCCAAACCTCATTCTGCTGAAAGAGCCACTGGGGTGGCGTCCAAAATGGCCTGTTCTTGCTAAAACAGGCACGGGATTAGCATTCTGAAATTGCCTCTTCTGCATAAGTAGCTTCTGGGGTAACATCCAAAATGGCACCCATTGGCTCTGGTAAAAATAAGTGAACTATAGATAACGTGGGAGAGGCTTTCCCGGGTGTATCTGAGGTCATGCAGAGACAGACAACAACGATTGTTGCTTTCGCATGCCCACTCTCGTTTCCTGTCCCTCTATCCACTGGACCCGGGCCCACTCACACTAAGCATTATGGGTAAAGAGGGTCCGGCTCGGCGCCGGACCATTTGCTAGGAAGAGTCAAGCTCGGTTTATTAGTCCTCACAGAGCCGGTTGAGCTCATTTTGTGCTCGCTTGGCCGGTCCGGTGTTCAATTCACAGTCCTTTGAGCATTATCAGCCAGCCACACTGGGCTTGCACATACACGCTTTGAATCAGACACACTGTGGTCAACACTCAGGGACTTGGAAATAAAACCACACAAACTAGAATTAGAATGATATTTCTATGCTCAGGGCCAGAGTCAGCTTGCTGTACTGAAAGTAAAGGGGCGGATGGAGGGATGGAGGGATTTGGAAGAGGGATGGATGGCATCGCCACTTCTCAAGGACAAACATCTAATTAAAGGAGTGACTGAATAAAATCTCTGATGTTAATATCTAAGGGCAGACTTAGTGACTGACTTACTGTAGGTGTAGGTAAGATAAAAGATGGAGGGATGGGTTAGTGGATAAATAAATGACATGAGGGATGGTTGTCATCTCGAGGACATTCAGTTAATTAAGCACGAGCGTAAAACCCGTGTGAAGTTCATATCTGATGAGGACTAGATTGGATGCAGGGACTGGGATTCACTTTGTAAACACCTGAATAAATACGTAAAGACAAACTTATACCTGACTATGTTACTTGGTATGTCACTGGGTTAATTAATTCATTAACAAGCCGTCTGGGACTCAAAATATTTTAACCCTTCCATTTTGTGCTAAATGTGTAACTGGCTATTTTCATGAGTTTAGTCTTAAAAGAATAACTGTCATACCTCAGTTAGCCAACCAGATTAGCCAATACACGACAGGACACTTAACTAGCTCTAAATCCCTCTGGATAATCCCGTCAGCGAAACGGCTGAAATGTTAACATGCACAGTTTTCGGGGGGAACCCTTTCTGACTCAACTGTGCCACTTTTACCACCAGTGGGTAAAATATCAAGGACTGCATCTTCCACACTGCGGCAGCTGGTAGAGGCATAAGAAGTAAGATTATTGTGAAGTCAGAGGGGGCATCACTTCCTCACCAACGTAACTGAAATGAACAACTCAGTGTGTTCCGTAAGAAAGCTCTACTCGTGTACTGATACGTTGCGGTACTGACCCGTTTGCAACGCTGATCCTCTGCTGACAAGCCAGATTTGGACAGCTGATGATTAGGGGAAAGAATATGTTGTGGCTACTGTATCGCTAATCTGCGTGGATTACAGTGATGTGCCAGTGAGCCAGTTAACTAAGCTCGGGTCTCACTGGGAAGCGCCCCCCTCCCCACACCCCCCACTGGCCATACAGACAGAGCTAAAGCCTGTGTTCTACATTGCTGTGTGGAAGCGTCCCCGTCTGGAAACAGACGGAAACATGAGCCATTGGACTGTAGCTGGAGATGTATAGTACGTTTGCCGTGAGTCTTCTAAAATGTCCCGGATACAATATTGTAAAGAAAATCGAGACAGTATCTATCATTCGGAGCATCGGCCCTGCAGTCACCTTATCTCAGCTGAAGCTGGATATATTCTGTATGTAGGCTATATATCTGCCAAGTTACACCAGCTTTCAATGAATGTCCTGGATGACATAGTGTTTATCTGCACCGTATGTAATATTTTATATCGGTACTGTATACTGGAGCGTTCCCCCTGCAGACATCTTACATCCCTCCTGCATCAATAATAATAACAGTAGAAAATAATACATGACACTTACATAGCGCTTTTCAAGGACCATGGGGAGGTCCAATCTCAATAAACGTATGGTATTATCTGTGTATACCAGGTAAACATGCATGCATCTTCTAGTCAAGACTACGGTAATGACAGAGTTGTATAAATCTACAGTAAAGACAGAGTTATATAAACATAAAATAAAAAAAGTGTTGTATAAACCTGCAGTAAAGACAGAGCTATAAAGACAGAGCTATATAGACCAACAGTAAAGACAGAGTTATATGAACCTACAGCAAAGACAGCTCCATATAGTCCTCCAATAAAACCAGTGTTCTTCTATACTGCAGATCTATAGTAAAACCAGTGTTTTGCTATACTGCAGATCTATAGTAAAACCAATGTCATACTATACTGCAGATCTATAGTAAAATCAGTGTTGTACTATACTGCAGATCTATAGTAAAACCAGTGTCATACTATACTGCAGATCTATAGTAAAATCAGTGTTGTACTATACTGCAGATCTATAGTAAAACCAGTGTCGTTCTATACTGCAGATCTATAGTAAAACCAGTGTTGTTCTATACTACAGATCTATAGTAAAACCAGTGTTGTTCTATACTGCAGATCTATAGTAAAACCAGTGTCATACTATACTGCAGATCTATAGTAAAACCAGTGTTGTACTATACTGCAGATCTATAGTAAAACCAGTGTTGTACTATACTGTAGATATTATAGTAAAACCAGCAAAGTATAAACCCACGTCGGTGTCAGCCCACATCCAGGTGTGGATGATAAACGACCGAGTGGATGACAGGGAATAACCAGAGCCGTGTTTCACAGACACACGTCTGTCACACACGTCTGTCACACACGTCTCAGCGTCTCAGCCATCATCAATCCCACTAAAGGAAGGTCAGCCGGCCGTGTGTCCGTTCATTATAGTCTAAGTAGTCCTATTTGCTCCATTAATTCACAACGAGGAGAACAAGAGCAGACCTCACCCTCACCTGAGGCAACCTACACCCCCCTGTCGCACACACACACACACACACACACACACACACACATATCAATTCTCACTTCCCATGTTTTTCCCTCAGTCTTCCCTCAACTCTGATTATATTGTTTCTCTGTTCCCTGTCTTCCCCCTTCATCCTCCTCTCTCCACCAACATCCCATTCCTTACCAGGCATTTTTCTCCCTCACTAACATCCAGCATCTCTCATCCTGTCCCCCCCCCCGATATCGTCCTTTCAGTCAACCCTAAGCTCTCGCCCCTGTTGCAAATTGGCAAAAAAAAGAACCTCTAGCCAGGGACAAATTAGGAGAAATAGTCTTTAAAGAGAACCATTTATTTAAATCCCAACTGACAGAGTGGAATCTCTGATCCCATTTCCCTCCTCTTTCAGAGGAGCAAAGGGACAAGGGAGGGGTGGAGTGGAGCAGCGTAGCAGGGGGAGGGATGGCATCAAGCCTTTCCAGGCATTTAGATGAGTGGTCCCAGTACACTATCACAAATATTGCTGAGAGAGCAAGAGATTTCTGAGAGAGATAGCAGAACGAGATAGAGAGCGAGAGATGGTATCTCTATACAGAGGAACAAGGAGTCACAGGTAGTATTAGACAAAGAGTACAGAGTCTTCTAATAACCTTCTCTCATTCAAGTCAGAGAAGTGTCAGCCGAGTTGCCGCTTTAAGGAAATAGACCAGAGGAAATAGATCACAGCTTCTCCAACCCCTTTTCAGTACCTCATGTTACCGAAATATATTCCATCTCTATCAGTGCTTCTCTTTCATATGGCATCACGGATGCCATTTAGTGCCATGCCATTACGTTCTGCTCAATCATATTTATATATCATAGCGGAGTCAAGTGTCGTGTGATACAGAATCTGTTCGTTTCTTTTTCGGTCTCTTTTTTCCTGGTATTCCAGGAAATCAATCTGTCCATTTGAAACAAAACCTGACCATCCTTCAAGGTCCCAACTGTCTTGCTGAGGGGAAATTACTTGTGACTAAACTACTTGCAATGTTTAACATAGTTGGGGGGTGGTTGTAAAACACGAATAAAACAGCAGGTTTTTTTATTATGTCCAGGAAGTTCCCTGTTAAGTTCACTCCTTTTGAACAGTGTTCATAGGGCTCTGTTCTAAAGCGGTTCACTATCAGTGAACAGTTGGCCCTGTATGCCATTTAAGAAGTCAACCTTACAGTTACACTACATGTGGAGAGGGAGAAAGGTTATTCTGGCACTTTCAACACTAGGTCAACCCTACTGCCTTTCAGCTCACACTAACTTTCTATCTCAATGTTTTTATCTCTTGCTCAATCCGTCCCCTTCTACCCATCTCTGTCCACCTCCCCCTCTCTCCCTCCATCTTTCTCTCTCCCTGTCCTGCTGTGCCATGGTGAAGCTATGCTCTGTTCGCTTTAAGGTCGTTTTTTCGCCATCTAATTTTACCCTTGGGTACGCTCGAGTAGAGTTTATAAGAGCGGCCATCATTTTGAACACTTGTTTCAGGCGTCATTTCTCCCCGGGTTTATCGGTGCCTTTCGCTCTGCTGCTGTGATGGACTGCTATTAATGAAGAGACAGGGAGATGCACAGAGGAGAAGGAGGCGAGAAGGAGGCGTTCTGGCTGCATCCGGGTGGAGGTGGAGTCCCGAGGGCATGGCACCTCCGCCACGCAGCGTTCATTAGTAGGGAGTGAGCGCAACAGATACCCAAAGTCTGTTCATGCTAATTCATGTGATTGAAAATGACAAACGTTTTGTCTTTTGACAGTTGAACCATTGTCAGTGTACCTAACTTTCCTCTTTCTACCCCAGTGAAAACATGGATGGGAAGGGGATTGGACACTACATCCCCTTATTGAGATCCTCCCTCTTGTTGGATATTGCTCCCACTTAACCTAACCCTAACCAATAACTGACCATAACTGAACCCTAACTTACTAAATTCAGCAACCAGCAGCTTCACATGACCTTAGTTGAGTCTAGTACCGTATAATACAACAGGATGCAAAAAGTAGCTCTCCCAGTAGGTGCCCATATTGCACATACTGCTAGTGACACTAAGTTGATTGCGAGGGTAGTGTTTTGTGGACAGCATTATTGCATTACAGTGTGGTAATCCTTAATCTGTCTGGACAAAGACAGGAAGAGCATAATACAAACGAGACCAGTCCTCTTCTGACAATGGCTATAGACCCCCCCCCCGACCCATGTACTGTTCTGCCCTAGTCTGCTTTTTTCCAGAAATTCATTCTATTATAGATACGTAATTATATCTGTATCATTTCAGCTGGTTTCCTTTCCCATCCCCTGTTCTGTCTACATACTTCCGATGTGTAACTTCATCAGATGACAGTGACCCAAATGCAGAGAAAGAAATCCATAGCGGTAGATCAGTCGTCAAAACGTTGTCTTCCTGCAAGCAAAGTCGCTTCAGGATACAGAATGATGTGCTCTTGTCACGTATATATGAACAAGGATTTCCCCCACCTCCGTCCCGGACACAATGTCACAAATGGGTCATTGTCAGCAGACGTGAGAACTGTCCTGCACAACAGATGCTTGGGATGAGGACACACGGACGTCGCCACAGCAGTGGATGTCTATGGGGATAAGGACACACGGACGTCGCCACAGCAGTGGATGTCTATGGGGATGAGGACACACGGATGTCGCCACAGCAGTGGATGTCTATGGGGATGAGGACACACGGATGTCGCCACAGCTGTGGATGTCTATGGGGATGAGGACACACGGACGTCGCCACAGCTGTGGATGTCTATGGGGATGAGGACACACGGACGTCGCCACAGCAGTGGATGTCTATGGGGATGAGGACACACGGATGTCGCCACAGAAGTGGATGTCCATGGCGACTCTTTAATGCTCCCTGGTGGCGTGTCGAGAAACCCTGTGACACAAGTCTGTATGATCAGGGTTGTTTGCTGTTCAGTCGTATCCACTGGCTGTCTGACACATTGATGACGCTGAAGTCAGTGGGAAGCCAATCGACAGATCAACACGTACAGGAGCAGGTGACAGAAGTTACAGAACCACCCACAGAGGGGGGTTCCTGTGAGAACACAGCTAGAGGAACCATACTGGACAGGAGGAAACACTAGGTGCTGTATTCTCATGTCTGGGCTCCTATCACAGGTCTCCCATATACCGACCTGTGCCTGGTTGATCTTCCCTCCAAATCAGCGAGGTTGGGAGAGTTGTCACATCGCCCTGTCGCATCTACAACTCCGGAGAATCTGGCAGAAACCTGGGGCTTCACATGTTCTGTACCCCACCCATGTCAAGTCTTCCATCACCGTAGGCAACGGTTGACAAGGCGACAGACGAGGTCAGGGAGAGGTCGCTTGACTATCTCCATGCGAACTCCCTTGGTTTCTCCCGTATCTAACACTTTACATCTCACTTACTCTCTCTACCTCTCTCTAACCTCCCTCTACCTCTTTAACCTCTCCCTACCTCCCTCTACCTCTCTCTAACCTTCCACTACCTCTCTGTATCTCTTGATTTCCTTTTCTCTTCTTGCCTCTAAACCTCTCTTTACCTCTCTCGCTCCAGTAGCATACTATCTCTCCTCCTTCCTCCCATGCCAGGCACCATGTCGTCAGCACTGTTGGGAAAAAAGTAACCAGCTCTAAGTGCTCCACTCTCCCTCACAGTGTTCGGGGGAAGAGGATGAGGAAGAGGAGAAGGGTGTGTTGTGGGTGTGTCAGGCAGCAGCCTGTGTCCACAAGGGCAGGTCTTTCTCCATACCTGTCTACGAGGATAAGTGGGCTTGTCACCGGCCAAGCCAATCTTAAGTTACGCTCAGTCACACTTAATCCCCTAACGGTGCCAGCTCTCCGCTTGTCCTTGAGTGCCTGCTAGCGCTGTTATCTGCTCACCGGCAGCACTCCGCTATCTACTCTGGACTCTGACACAAATGGCAGCCTATTTTCTAGACACTGCCTAAATTAATGAGGGTACTTAACCTTTATTGGTTAAGTACATTCTGGGCCCTGCTCAAAACTAGTACACCAAGAAGGGACAGAGTCTGTTAACATATCTGCTGAAGAGCTCAGATTAGTCAGACCTACTCTAGATCTATGACTTGTCCACCCTACCAGGTAGATCTGTTTTAAAACTATGATTAGTTCAACCAATCATTTAGACCTGCTCTAGAGCCCCGATTAGACCAATTTATCATTTAGACCTGCTCTAGAGCTCTGATTAGTCCAACCGGTCAGTTAAACTTGCTCTAGAGCTCTGACGTTTCGTCACAGTGGGACAGTGATCACATGATATGTGACAACAAACCGTGGCAACGTAACATGTTTTGGTCAGAGGCGTTGGAGCAGCCACTTGTAGCCTTTAACCAGTAGTCAATGACAGTGTGTTTTGTCTACTATATCTGTACCTGCTAGTCTTTAAAATGAGCTGTAATCTGCCACACAGGAACATTTAGTCAGAACATGAACCATTAGGTTAGGAGGAGGAATAGTGGAGGAACAGATTAGACGGAAGCATAAAGAACTACTTTATCTAAGGAAGGCATTAGCAAGGAGAATGAAAGAGAGAACAAGAAAACGAGAGAGAGATCGAGAAACGAGAGGCCTATCAGAGGGAGATGATGGGAGATGGATTATAATTTGGACGGCCCCTCGGAACACAAAGGAGGCTGTCTCATATCTAATCAGCATTCCATTCAGCCGCTGCAAATGGCTCCCAAAAGCGTAGGGTAGCTCAGATATTAATCCCCTGTTATCAAACATTTAGAGTTCATTACACAGACCACATTGGCCATTGCGATTCATTTCGTTCATTGAAACTGAAATATACTGAAATTGATGGGGATCGTTCTGTTGTTAATTTGCAATTTGCATCATAATGGCATTGCTGCTTCACTCTGGAAGGTCTGTTATCCGTTGGTAGTGTATATGAATCATTGTGAGCTGTCAAAAAGTCCTTTCACCTCCATCCTATTCTACTGCGTAGGCCTTTTCATTTTAAACTTAAATCCACAGGTAATATATTAACAAAGTATTTATCCCTGTGCGTGATTTGGTTGAAAGTAAGGACTGAATGGGAGAAATGTAATCTTTCTCAGATTCCCGAAGAGCAATGAATGCGATGGCCACCATTCGCAATGTCAACGTTTAAGCTCCAAGGCTTGTGTTATTTTTAATTTATCATGTTCACACATAATGATTTAAACACGATTTTACCGCTGTTTGCATTATGGCTGGGTAGCGACTGTACTGACGCGACAGACGTTTAAATCTTCATGGTATCGTTAGTAGTGCTGTACCAATTCAACGATATAATGTAAAATCGCGATGCTTTTTCACAATATTGTATCGATATTCTGATCACTAGAATCGATGTTTGTTTATTTATTATGAAGTCGACAGTCGTCTTTTAAATTACTGTAGCGGTCGCTGAACGAGTTTGTTCAGCGACCGCTAACACAAACATACCTGATATTATCCATGGATGTCGTCATTCATATGATACCAGAAAGGGGTATGCTGTCATTTGACGTTTTTTGTTGTCATAATTTCCTTACTCAAAATGCTAGCGCCAAAGCAACCACGACTTTTTACGTTTGAAGAGATGTTTTCTGTGTTTTACGGTGATACCAGTTAGAAAGGTCCTTGAATGCGGTAATGATGACGAGGTGAGTAAGAAATAAACTGTGGCTATAGGTTTGTGCTGTCCGTACTTTTTGCTGTGAAAGGTTGGTAATATCGTTTAGATGACAACAGCAACCCTGTTTCTTCAGATTTGATTCAAATATGGAAAATGCAATTGCTTACTAGACAACTAATTGTCCGGTTTGTTTCGTCTGTCAGACTAAAATAGTCTGTTTGCCCGAAAATGTTTCGCTTGTGCAGCAACATGCCGTCACTTTCACTAGCCAGCCAAGAAGCAGTAATGTTGAGCTTCGCTGACGACTTTGTCATTTGATCGCGATGTCCTGCAACTGCCAAAAGATATACGCCACATATTTTGCCTTTTCATTCGTGAAAACTCGTATGTCTTGAGATTTGACTTGTGCTTACATTATTATTATCATATTCGCTGTACGATAGGGTGACCGTACGTCCTCTTATTCCTGGAAATGTCCTCTTTCTGGATCTAAAAAATGCGTAAAATATCCGGGATTCGGCTTTTGATTTCTAAAGTCGCAATTCATTGCGTGCGTTTTGGGGGTTTTGTATTGTTTTGACCTTTCTCTTTAGGTCCCGCCTTCTCACACGCAACTATTGGTCGGTCATTTAGGCCTACGCAAACATTGGTCAAACTGCATCCCAATCATTACCCTCACCATGGCAACAGCCAAGAGACAGACCAGCAGCTTGCTTGTCCACAGTGGCAAATGGCTCCAGAACAGCGTAAAAATGCCCAAATGTAAATTCACAGATCGTTACAGAGAAACTTCCGGTGTTTTCGTCTTGTTTGGGATCCGTGTGAAGCAGAATGCATGACCTGCAAAGCTGGCAATTACGTGTCAGTGGCAAATAAAGGTGCTATCGACCTGGACTGACATTATTTCTGACTGAAATAGTGGAGTTTTTTTTATTTAACCCATGGCAATGAAAAGAAACAGTGTCATGTTATTTTATTGTTGAGGACCAGCAGTTCAATGGAAATAATGTATTACTTTATGTATTAAAGTTCAATAACATAGTTTGATTTATTTATGATTTTTTATTTATTTTGAGAATTTTTAGTAATCAACAGCAGCATTCTAGAATTCTATTGGGTCTAAAGGGTTACATTTGGAAGTTCTAAGTCATTTCAAATTGAATGGTTCTTTTTGATTAGGGGTTTCTCATGGGGATTCGCTAAAGATTGTCCTTTCAAGTATATAGCCTAAGATTGTTTGAGTTTTTCATTATCACTTCAGTAAGTACCGTGATTCAGTTGTGATATTGTGATGAATCGTGATGTATTGAATCGTAACATGTGTATCGTGGTATATAAGGTACTTCCTGGCAATACCCACCTCCTAATCGTTAGGTACAAATAAATGTGAGATCTTTGAGAATTGTACTGATTTTGCCTGAAGGAGTTGAGGTTGAGCAGATCCATGGAATGTTCTGGCTGGGTGACAGCTGATTAATCCATGGCCCAGACCAGTGGGTACCGGCTACTCATACACATACAATGAAGTGACTATTGGTTAGTTGATAGAAGTACCCACATCAGGGGAGAAGCTAATCTGGAGTCCACTGGCACACCTTAAGACTGTATGGGCAATCCTGTTGATTTTCATGCACCTGAGAGAAATCCATTCCCTTTCTGTTGTCTTTTGTGTGGACGTGAATAATGGTATCAAATGAACACAGCCTGTAGCGGCTATACATTTCTGTTAAGCCGTGAAATGTGTTTCATGTGGGTTGTTGCTGAGGTCCATCCTGCTGGATGTGACGCGTCTATAATAACTGTGTCTCTGCATCCCACCCCCATGTCCCTGTCCACTCCACAGCGAACCCAACAGGCCCAGCGGGGAAAGGCTATCCGGGTCCGTCGGAGGGGGTGTTCCGTGAGTCGAGCAGCACCACGGGGATGGTGGTGGGCATCGTGGCGGCGGCCGCCCTCTGTATACTCATCCTGCTCTATGCCATGTACAAGTACCGCAACCGGGACGAGGGCTCGTACCACGTGGACGAGAGCCGCAACTACATCAGCAACACGTCGCAGTCCAACGGGGCGGTGGTGAAGGAGAAACCGCCGAACTCCGCCAAGACCTCCGCCAAGAGCAAGAAGAACAAGGATAAGGAGTACTATGTGTGATCCATGCTGTGTCTGGTCCTCGTCATTGGCCTGTCGCAGAGATCGGACCAATTATTCTGACTTTTATAACTCTGAAAAGACGAATCACGAGCTCCGAAGACCAATACAAAGTGTATAATAACGAACGAAATGTAACAAAAACAAGAAAATAACATTTAGTCTTTCATTTAACCTGAGAGAGGTGGGTGGTGGTAGTGGCAAATGGGAAAGTAAAAAGGATAAAAAAACGACCAATATTCCTTTATATTCTTCAATCCAAGCACACTGGACTATAGGAAATAGCACCAGGGAGACAGCAGTACTGGACTATACTGATGATGAGAAGGAGGTTCTGGTCTGTATGGCAAGCATCAGAATCTGAAAATCAACCCAAAAACCTATGAATCATGAACCAACCAACACACTAGCCAATTGTTCTGCTTGTTACCAGGATATTTGTTGGCCCTTTACAAGTTTCAGGTAACAAGAGAGGACATTTACGAGGGGCAGATACAATATTTAAACAAACAACAAAAAAAATGCTATGTTTTCATCAACATATCCTGTGTTTGTGATTTCCTGGGACCTTTTCTATGAGAAAAAGACTTGAACACAAAACACATTAATGAGGTAAATAAAGAATACCCAACACTGAGCATATGCAGATGAGGAGTGAAAGAAGAGATTGCATCACGGGGAAGACAGGCCACAATTCAAAAGGAAGTTCAAGGATTATGAAGCTACCTAAACTCTATGTTTGATAAATCAGCCAAAGTATTTGCACTTTTTAAAGTGGCAGTGAAGGCCAGAACACTGACTAAAACAAAAATGGCCACTCGATCTGTCAACAGTGCAAAGACAAAATGGCTTCTGATGAATCAAGATGTGTTCAAGGTAAATATTTTTGCCAATCAAGAAATCCAGATGCCTTGGTTTTCAACATCAGTGTGGAATCTAAAGCAAAGTGTTTAACAGAACTCCTGAAGGAGAAGTCAGAACGTTCTGAACGTGATCATTCTGATTCTGGAACACTCCATGCACGCGAAACGTATCTTATTACAGTTACAGTATGTTTATATACAGTACAATCACATCTATATGTGCTTTCTGGACTGTGACAAGTGGTGTTTTATAGCCTGTTGTATAGATGACGACGCAAACTATATCTGCTCCTCCTCCAACCAATTTTTGGAATAAAAAAGAATTACAAAAAATTACAAAAAATACCAAATTAAATGTTATTAAGTGTTGCTAGATATAGACAATTTTACGATGACATCAATGCGAAATGCAATTTTATTTCCGTTTGATTATTTGATCATTTCTTCCCCGTTTAAATGTACGTTCCTGTCGACTGTTTATACTGACGCCAACCTGATCTATTAGAAAATAGCTATACTATATTAAAATGACCCGGCCCAGCCCAGTAGCAGACAGAACCTGTCCTCAAACGGTGGGAGGCAATGGTGATAGTGGAGGACGGGGGCTTCATGATGATGATGATGATGATGATGAAGTGCAGGATGAGGTCATTTCTCCAGGGTATCACTGCCTTTCTCCCGATTCCTGCCCCTCTCAATGCCTGGGGCAGTAATAGTAAATACTGCCTTTTCCCCCATACTTGCCCCTCACCCATGTACCCCCAAACTGAGCCTATGTGAGAATGAAGACGTATATTACGAATGATGATGACGATGATGTATGTTTCGAAGATGTCCTAAAATATGATTGTCCAGTGTACAATTGGAATGATGCTAACAAACGCAAGGTGACGATTTGGGAAAGAGCGACCATTTGAATCGTTTGTGTTTGAATCTGTTCTGCTTTCCTGACAGCCCAATGTACTTGGAATGCGTGTAACAACTACTATGACCTATAAATAATTATGATTATAAATTCTTCTGTTTTGTTTCTTTTTTATTTCTACCCGTGCAATTTTTTCTACAGTATGTTATGTTTGAATTGTGACTATTTCTTTATTATTGACCTCAAAGTAAAATTTATTATGAAAAAAATAGTTTTGAAAAATGAAATGAATAAATGAAATAAAATATTACCTAACTGAACTTCAGTCTGTTAATAACTTAATTAAAATAATGTGTTCTACATATTCATTGCAATATGGTTATTTTGGTTATATTTGAATGCATTTTGTAATATGTATTCTAAATCATGAATCAAAATGTTTGTAATTTCCTATAAGGTGTGTATGTCTGCATTACCTTGTAATTAATCGATGGGTTTAATTAGAAACGCGTAGAAACGTAATGCACTTGTGGACAGACAGTGGATATAAAGTCTACACACCCCTGTTAAAATGCCAGGTTTATTTTACATACAAATGAGACAAAGATAAATCATGTCGGAACATTTTACATTTTTAATGTGACCTATAATGTGAACAATTCAATTGAAAAACAAACTAAAATCTTCGAGGGGTAAAAATGAAAAATAAAAACCTTATAATAACCTGGTTGCATTAGTGTGCACACCCTCTTATAACTGGAGATTCAAACTCATGTTAAATAGAAGTCATTACACACCTGCCATCATTTAAAGTGACTGATTAATCACAAATAAAGTTCAGCTGTTCTAGTAGGACTTTCCTGATGTTTTCTTAGTTGCATATCAGAGCAAAAGCCATGGTCCACAGAGAGTTTCAAAAGCATGAGAGGGATTTCATTTTTGAAAGCTATCAGTCAGGGGAAGGGTACAAAATAATTTCCAAAGCATTAGATATACCATGGAATGCAGTGAAGACAGTCATCATAAAGTGAAGAAAATATGGCACCACAGAGACATTACCAAGAACTGGATGTCCCTCCAGAAGAAAACTGGTCTGGGAGGCTTCCAGCTGGCCTACAGCAACATTAAAGGAGATGCCGGAATTTCTGGCAAGTACAAAGCATGTGGGAAAATGTGTTACGGTCTGATGAAACCATTGTTAACAGGGGTGTGTAGACTTTTTACCTCCACTATATATACAAAAAAAATTGACCACTGCAAAATTATCAGTTTCTCTGGTTTTACTATTCATAGGTATGTGTTTGAGTAATAAGACCATGTTTGTTTTATTGTAGAAACTACTGACAACATTGCTCCCGTAAAAGAAATTCAAACACCAAACCTCCCTTTCTTTGATCTCCACTCCAAACAGGAAGCCAACTTAAACATGCGTTACCTCATCCAAGGTCAGCTTACACGTACGAGAGAAAAGTGCATAAAATTGGAATAATGTTCCATTTATGGGCACGTAACTCAGGACGGAATGGGCCCCATGGAGAGGCAGGAGAGGAGGAGGGAGGGGCCAAAGTGACAGTTGGTGACAAGGTCATGAATGATGATATGGCCTGTGGAGGCCTGATGATGAAACATGGACCACATATGCATCTCTAAAGTGTGAATGACTGAGGAGATGAGGAAGGTTATTTCAGACGTTACGATATGGACATCATAGATTTAAACTGGAGTACATCTTTGAGGTAGGACGGGGTCTATCTTTAGTAACCTACTTATCTCGTTTTTTGTTCTCTTTCTTTTGTCTTTCTCTTCATAATTTCTTGTATTTTCTTGTATTCTGTTTCTTTAGTCCTGCACTCTCCTGTATTTTTGTTCTATTTCCATTCCATGCTCTGGACTTTTATTTTGCTCTGGCTCTCATCCCTTTTATGTCACTTCCCTCTCGCTCATCTCCTTCTGTCCCTTCTTTTTATCTATGCTGTATATCTTTCTCCCTTCCTGTATCTCTCCCTCTCCCCAACATCTATCCCTCTATCCCTATTTCTCCCCCTCTCTCCCTTATTACTGTATATCTCTCCCTCTCTCCTTATAACCTTCAGTGTATCTCTCTCTTTCTCCCCCTGTATCTCTCTCACTTTATCTGAGCTGGATAAATCACACATCCTTTCAATTTGGCACACTCACGTGTTTCTTTTCTTCTGCATCAACCCCATATTCTCCTCACGCTCACCTGTCCCTTATTGAGCCCCATCCCAGGGATGGATCTTGCTTTGACTTGCAGGTGTAATTCTAAGTATGCAAGCCCATATACAATATGACGTGTTTACATAACTGCAACAAAAACGCATAAAACCAGCTTCAGCCTTTTGTCTATAGTGTGATTACTGGTAGTCTGTGTTGTGAGGGGGATTTGGTACTGAGTGGAATATTCAACGTGGGATTGACTGTGGTTAATAAGACAATAAATCCTTAGTAGTGTTTCCACAGTAAACCTAGAGCCTGGCCAAGCATCCGTCTTTTTTCCAGACAGAAGGGGGTACAGTAAACATACGGGAAAGCTAAGGAACACAAGAGAAGCGTCTTGTTTGGAAACGACTGTGTAGCTTCCAGCTTGGTACAAAGGTGAGTACTGGTTAGTACAGTAACAGTTGTGGATCTGTCTCTCTTAATCCCCGTTTGTACTGGGTCTTAATGTGTGCTTTTCCTCCTGATTCTGTCATTCTCCAGGTTTCACGATCAGATCACAATGCTGCTTGTAATCATTTGCATATGTCTATAAGTATGGGTACAATCAGAGTGTAGACAAGATTAGCGTTGAGGACAACATGTTAGCACAGGGTAAAAATAAAGCTTTTGTCAATGGTGGAAGCCTGAGCCTGGACAACAATTAACAATTCAATATGAAAGCACACCTCTGTTCTTCATTTGCCATGATGTGACTTCCTCTGTGACATGGTGGATAAAATATGGAGGACGTCTGAGAATTGCGCTGGAGGACGGGAGAAGATTTAATATTTACAGAAGTCCCATGAGTGCCTGGAGGCTTGCAACACTCCTACAGTTTCAAAGGTAGAAGTCAGTATAGCTCCTATAACCACAGAAGTGATGAATTGTTAACAACCCGACTGCCATATTTCTGCATCGGGGGCTACAGGGAACCAACAAATATAGTGCCTATAGAAAGTCTAAACCCCCTTGAATGTGTCAGAGTTTCATGCATTTAAACTATTATATTTTTTCCCCCATTTATCTGTATACCTCAAGCCTCACTTTTTAAAGGGATTTCTTTGAAAAAAGAAAATGATATATTATAAATACAATAATAGAACATCATTATTGGATAAATCCTCTTACCGACTGAGTTAATTATTGAAAGCACTAAGCTGTGGGTCTGTCTGGTATAATCTGAGCACCTCTGAATATAAGCACCTACATTTGGCAATATTTTAAGTGGGGAATATGAGATATATATATATATACATATACATCAGTGTTTTAAGTGGGGAATATGAGATGCATATATATCAGTGTTTTAAGTGGGGAATATGAGATACATATACATCAGTGTTTTAAGTGGGGAGTATGAGATATACATATACATCAGTGTTTTAAATGGGGAATATGAGATATATATACATATACATCAGTGTTTTAAATGGGGAATATGAGATATATATACATATACATCAGTGTTTTAAATGGGGAATATGAGATATATATACATATACATCAGTGTTTTAAATGGGGAATATGAGATATATATACATATACATCAATGTTTTAAGTGGGGAATATGAGATATATATACATATACATCAATGTTTTAAGTGGGGAATATGAGATATATATACATATACATCAATGTTTTAAGTGGGGAATATGAGATATATATACATATACATCAGTGTTTTAAGTGGGGAATATGAGATATACATATACATCAGTGTTTTAAGTGGGGAATATGAGATATATATACATATACATCAATGTTTTAAATGGGGAATATGAGATATATATACATATACATCAGTGTTTTAAGTAGGGAATATCAGATATACATAT
>JACXGJ010007505.1:10909-30420 GCA_016801105.1 Esox niger | reverse complement strand
GTCTCTGTGACTCTACTACCAGGGGTCAATAATGAATAACTATGGTAACATGTCTCTGTGACTCTACTACCAGGGGTCAATAATGAATAACTATAGTAACATGTCTCTGTGACTCTACTACCAGGGGTCAATAATGAATAACTATGGTTACATGTCTCTGTGACTCTACTACCAGGGGTCAATAATGAATAACTATGGTTACATGTCTCTGTGACTCTACTATCAGGGGTCAATAATGAATAACTATGGTTACATGTCTCTGTGACTCTACTACCAGGGGTCAATAATGAATAACTATAGTAACATGTCTCTGTGACTCTACTAACAGGGGTCAATAATGAATAACTATAGTAACATGTCTCTGTGACTCTACTACCAGGGGTTAATAATGAATAACTACGGTAACATGTCTCTGTGACTCTAATACCAGGGGTTAATAATGAATAACTATGGTAACATGTCTCTGTGACTAATACCAGGGGTTTATAATGAATAACTATGGTAACATGTTTCTGTAACTAACACCAGGGGTTAAAAATGATGATAATATGTCAAACATTATATATATATCAGCTTAAACTGACGTAATTTGGAACTTAAAGCAATGCATCCGTCTCTCATAGTAACAGTGCATGTCTTTATGGAAACTGTCATAACAGTCTGCGTCTCTATGGTTACGGTTACACCACCTGCTGTGATGTAGTGGGGCTCTGGAAGCACTGCTGGAACTGTCCTGGTCTGTGTCGGTGTCCTCAAGACTGTTGGACTTCTTCAGCTTGGCCACCTTTTTCTAGAGGGAAGGTCACAAAACAATCCCAACAGGTTAAACAGGACAAAACTACAGGGAAGCTGTCCTATCTCCACAGTGTATAGAGTATTTGACAGTCTGTCCCATCTCTTCAGTGTATATAGAGAGTCTGACAGTCCGTCCTATCTCTACAGTGTATAGAGTATCTGACAGACTTCTACAGCATAACAGTGTATTTCTTAAATTCTGGTCCTGGAGGGATGAAACACTTCTGTTTTGTTGGTCTGAACGACCCTAGGTTACAGGGTCAGAGCTGAACGGCCATAGTTTACAGGGTCAGAGTTGAACGGCCCTTGGTTACAGGGTCAGAGTTGAACAGCCTACCCGTAAACCCTGGGAGATGATCCAAGAAGTCGAAGTGGCGATACAAGAAAAGAAACTTGAATCGGTGGTGAATCAATCCCACCTTTCTTTTGGAGAAGCTCCCCATGAAGTACCGGCCCGTACGCTTGTTCGTGCTGGGGTTGGCTTCGTCCCCCGTGTCTGCCCCGTCGTCACCTTTGACCTGGAACCGAAGGTGACATACATTAGGATGCGTTCCATCTCTTCTCTTGGCACTCAGTTGCCACACAGGGACCAGAGTCCAGCTCCAAGTGGGACAGGTTTCGCTCCACTGTCAATGCACTGAATCTTTCCCTGTATTTATAAAACTCTGTGGTGATTTTTATGCTGTATTGGATGAAGGGAATGAGATCAAGAGGTGAAAGTGTGAGTGCTGTGCCCTGGCAGCTCAGGTGGCCCGAACGCCCCCTGCCACTGTGGCCAATAGCTTCATAAAGGCATTATAAAATATGAATAGGTACAGCTAATCTCTTGGCCGTGGTTTTTGCTAAGCTGTGTCTGGAGTGGAATTTCCCTCCACCACTCCTGTGCGGCTCCAGATGATGATAGTTTAAGCAGCATTAATGAACCAGTCTGTCAGCTACGGTCGCCTATCTGCTATGTTTTCATAATGACTTGTATTTTTTTTCGTTTAAGCACTTTACAGTTGTTATGAATATCACATGACATCGTAAATGAATTGCTTTATTATTGAAATTACACTTCATTAGGCAACAAGAATATTTGTCATGACGCCCTCCAGTGCACTCTGGGTAAGAGGCGCAACAAGGCCATATGCCCTGACACGCTCCAGTGCACCCTGGGTAAAAGGCCCCGTCTCCTCAATTAGCCCGAGTCTCTTGAGTAACGGTAGGACATGTGAGGGTTTGGTTAGATGTAGGTGTAGGTTAGGTGTGGGTGCACTGCGCGGTGGCTTACATTTATTCCATGTCTACAGGGACAGGGGGATTCAAATACAGTTTGAAAGAGTCCAGAACATTTCTTACACACAGGATAAGAGCATCTGTTAAATGTAAATCTAGAACTTTTATAAAAATTGTATATTTGCTTCAACTGAGCTATTTCAATGGATCCACCAACGGTCCTCCTGGTTTTGTTGCAGATCAAGATGATACCTGACAATTCCAGCTGCCACTCTCTTGACCCCCCTCCCCCTGGGTGGTCCCTGTCCCTCTGGTTATTCTCACCTGGATCATGTTTTAAAGACTCTAGACACACACCAAATTACTATCATTCGTACTCTTAAAATGTTCACCCAGCACAGAAGAGGACTGGTTAGCCCTCTGAGCCTGATTCCTCTCTAGGTTTCTTCCTAAAGTTTGTCCCCTTTAGGGTGTTTTTGCTAGCCAGTGTGCTTCAGCACTGTGGTTGCTTGCTCTTTGTGGTTTCAGGCTGTGGGTGTTTTGTAAAAGCACTTTGTGACAACGCACCATATAAACACCTCCTCCGCATTTACTGGATCGGTTGAAGTGTGTAGAAGAAAACTTCTCCCGCACAAGAAATGTGCCTTTTATAATCAATACCAGGCTCTGTTGGGCCTGGTTCTAGGAGGCCTTGTTGGGTCCATGGAGTACTTCTGGTTACCTTGGAGGGTGACTTGTCAGTGGGCTTCTCCGAGGACGGAAGGGCAGCAATGGTAAAGCTGTCAGGATCCTCCCGGTCACGGATCTTTGACTCCTTCATCAGGTTGTCCAGTTTCTTCTTGGCAACATTCTCCACCTGCTTCCTGGTCATGGACGTCTGGAGGGGCAGAGAGAATAAGCACAGGGTGTCAGTACAACCACACAAGCACAGGTCGACGCCCAACCAGTTGTCCTTCGTTCCAGATGACAAAACGTTCGATTTTTCACACAATATAACAGCAGTGCATGTTGACCAGAACAGCATGGAGATGTTCTAAACGAATGTTGACCAGAACAGTAAGGACATGTTCTACATGAATGGTGACCAGAACAACTGAGGACATGTTCTACATGAATGGTGACCAGAACCACTAAGGAGATGTTCTAAATGAATGGTGACCAGAACCACTAAGGAGATGTTCTAAATGAAGGGTGACCAGACCAGTAAGGAGATTTTCGAAATATTCCTTCTAAATTGCAGCCAATTCCACTTTGGCACAAAATTATAAAAACAGTTTAAACATTTCAGGTAATATCACTTATGGAAGAGGTCAAATAAAATGAACATGTATCTGTTCTTAAAACATTTACATTCTTCTATCACTAGGTAGCAGAGTTTCACCACAAATATACTGCCATCCTCCAGATGCCAAAAGATGATGTCCTGAGCAAGGAAACCAGTACATTTCAGGCTTTTTTTGGCAAAAGAATTGGCCGTAGACAAAATAGCTTCATATCTAAGTAATCTCAATAATTAAACCGTTTTCCTGGTTTCCATTTCATTATTCAAGACCACAAACCAGAAGGCAGGATAAGCAGTAGCTTTGGGACATAGCCTTAAAACCATGCCATCCATGATGACTATGAATCTCCTTACTTTGATTAAAGTTACCCAGTGTATGTTAAGTTAAATGGGACACCATATGCTTAGGGTGATGTTTAAAGAAGCCTGAGAATGATCACGTTTTCCAGTACTTTTCACTTCGGAAGGAAAGGGCGACATTGGGAGGAGAGACTGTGAAGAGCGCAGAGAGGAGGAGGGAGAACGAAATGACGGAGAATTGGTCGGAGAGAAGAGAGGTAGAGAGAATAGGGAGAGAGATAAAAGAGGGGGTTGTGTGAGATAAAGAGAGAGGAGAGATAGACAGAAGTATAGATAGAGTAGTAGAGAGAACGGCGGTAGAGAGGCAGAGGAGAGAGAAATAAACGAAGGGGGATAGAGATAGAACAGGGGTAGAGTGAGATGAGAGAGAGTAAGAGAGATAAAGAAAGTGAAGAGGTAAGAGTTAAACCACAGAGAACACAGTGAACACTCTATAGCAACAAACTAAATCCAGACCAATGTACTGTACAGTCCAATAGTATAGATATAGAAAGAGGCCTGGGTATCTAGAGAAGCACTTTGTAACTGCTGATGTGAAAACTACTTTATAAAAGAAATTTGATTGATTCAATTTGATTGAACAGATAAAAAATACCATACAGAACGACTTCAAAAAAGAAGAGATGATGATGTTTAGGTAGAAAAAGGAAGAGGAGGATGAAAAACGATGTCCTTACGTCTCCATTCATCAGTTTGCAGTCATCTTCCATCTCGTCGGCACTGTCTTCATCTGTCACATCACCCTCCTCATTGTCTTCATCGATGTTGGGCGGGAGCTTCTTGCCCTGGGAACAAAACGCACCTTTAATAACCGAGTTGTGGTCAAAAGATGACAGAACCACTCCGGAAGAGGACGGAACCAGCCTGAACGGGGCTACTACGCCCTGAACTTGGCTACTACGCCCTGAACGTGGCTACTACGGCCTGAACGTGGCTACTACGCCCTGAAAGGGGCTACTACACCCTGAACGTGGCTACTACGCCCTGAACGGGGCTACTATGCCCTGAATGTGGCTACTACGCCCTGAACGGGGCTACTACACCCTGACCTTCAGTCAAACCAGGTCGTCAAACTCTGATGAACATCCATCTCCTCAGCTGCTCTCAATTTCCTCCCAGCCCCTTTGTTTTCTACGGTCCCATTAAGACCGACGGCATTGCCTTGTCACTTGGCAGTAACTACAAAGCACCAGCCAGACACTGGCATTGAGACTGGCACCACTGAGCACCTTGGCACCAACCGAGTCGCCTGTACCTAAACTCCGGCTGTCCGATCCGATGATGGGGGGGGCCACTGGAGGGCGATGAAGCCATGATGCAGCTGACATGCCAAATGAAGCAAAGTCACCTAAGTGTGAACTACCCTGGGGGTATTTATGCATTTACCGCGTACCAAACACCACAGTTGATTGTCCTGTCGGGTGATGTGTCACAGCCCTACGCCAGGCGTCCCCTCCTTGTACCCAACCAAGACTTAATGAGAATAAATGAGCTTGATGGAGTATCGATTTGGGATATCACATCCTTTCATGGGACTGAAGCCCACCAGGGCCAAATCAGTCTGTTAGACTTCTCCACTAGGGAGGTTGTCTGTCCACATTGAGCAGGCCAGGTTAAAGCTGAGATCTTTCATTTTTACCATAACAAAGAGGAAGTACCTGGTCTGTGTTTTGGTGAATAGCTGAGGGATCGATCAGGGGCTATTTAACTTCTCTCATGTGTATGGACAGAGATATGAAAGACCTGCCCATCAATTATATCAACTGTCATGTTTTGAGGCAATACAGTGTGTTTGTTTATCATTTCTAAACGGTGGAGTACGCCAATCTTTGCTTGGGATTGTGGGGATTGAATGGGTCTGTGTGTGTGTGTGTGTGTGTGTGTGCGCATTAACCTTGACGAGGATCTTCCCTTTCAGGATTTCTGGTGAGGGCAGGCGGCCCTGTTCATCCACCTTAACGGCAGACAGATCCAGCTTGTCCCCCATAACCTCCACCAGGTACTGGGCCATCTTCTTCTGCTGGGGAACACTGCAGTGGTTCTCTATAGACAGGATCACTGGGTAGCTGGCACACAGACAGATAGGTGTAAGTAGGAGACAGACAGGTACAGTGGTAGATACCACACAGACAGGTACAGTGGTAGATAACACACAGAAAGTTACTGAGGTAGATAACTGATAGACAGGTACAGCGGTAGGTAGACAGCCAGACAGGTACAGCGGTAGGTAGACAGACAGACAGGTACAGCGGTAGGTCACAGACAGACAGGTAGAGTGATAGATAACACACAAGACAGGTAGAGCGGTAGGTAACAGACAGACAGGTAGAGTGATAGATAACACACAGACAGGTATAGCGGTATATAGAGCTACATGCATCTAGCGATTCATAATGGATTCTGTACTGAGCCAGTATCCGTGACAAAGACTACAGCCACAGGCTTTGGGTTTTGTTGACTATTTTAATTTCAGTGTCATCCATTCAACCCTAGAAAATGCAATTCTGAAGGGTCTCCACAGAATTTACATGATTATCTGAGGTAAAACACATTCAGACAACTATCTGCGGAACACAGTGCCTGCAGCCCTGAACTGACACACACACACACACACACACACACACACCCCCCCCACCCACCCACGGTCACGCGGGAAGGTTCACGTGCACCTGATGCATCTTGATAGGTGGAAAACGGGATCTATTTATAGACTTATGTGCAGATGGCTTGTTGATAGGATTATCACCTACAGCAGCCCCTCCCCCTCTGATGAGACGTGTGTAAGAATGCGAGAGAGAGAGAGAGAGAGAGAGAGAGAAAGAAAGAGAAAGAGAGAGAGAGAAAGAGAGAGAAAGAGAGAGGGCGTGTGTATGTGTGCGTGTGAGACAGAGAGAGGGTTATCTTGAAACACTGAAGCTCGCTCTGTCTCCTACAGCACATCACAGCCAATCCCAGTTCAGGAGGTTCTTTATTCTACCCTCAGCATGTGTCCTGGGAAGATGGCTATTGGCTGGACCCACAGGACTTGACAAAACACACCACAGCACTGAGCAGCAGTGTCTGATGATCCCATTTGGCCCAGTCATTGTATAAGACCAACGTGTTAAATTAGATGTATATGTAGTAAATACATAGTAAATACACACTTAATGTGCATATTATTATATTAAATAACATTCTCGTTGTGAGTGTTGCCTCATGGAAGCAAGCACAGCGTTGCAGCATTTATGACGCCTAGTGGCTGATTGTGGGGGTCACCTGGAACAGGTGGGTTATGGGTAATATGGTGCTTCAGGTGAACCAAACAGGGTGGTTGTTTGGCACCTGAAAAAAACTGTTTATTTCGATTCATTTGTGTTTATAAAAATACGATTTGTATGTGTGTTTGTCAGGGAGATGGACCCGAAGTAGCGCCACAGAGCTCTAGGAGCGGACTTACTCGTTTTTCACGAAAGCGTACTTGTTGATGGTTTCGATGACATCTCTGAACAGGATCTTGGATGTGAGGGTGTACCCATGATGGACAATGGGCTCCCCGTCCTGACCGTCCCAACAATCCACTGAAGAGGGGGAGTGAAGAGAGGGAGTGAGAGAAGGTCAAAGGGCACAGCTAAACATCACACCGCATTGTTGTCTGTGACCCAAACAACGATTTTCTTACATGGGCTATTCCATCCAAAATTTTGAGTGTGTGTGTGTGTGTGTGTGTGTGTGTGCGTGTGTGTGTGCCTGTTTGTGAGAGAGCGCCGCCTTCCACACACCTTCCACACATCGGCACCCAGCCTGCAGCACCCAGGCGTACATGTCGACCCGGGACTGGGACATCAGCTGGTCGCCCATCAGGTAGGTGTTGTGGGAGGAGGCGACGAAGTAGTTGCAGAGGGGCTGGGTCATGTCCTGGGTCACCTCGTAGTGCTCTGGGTTGAAGATGTCTCCGGCCGGGCTGCGCATGTAACTGGTAAACCCTGGGGCGCGCGAAAACAGAAATGTTTTATTTTTAACAAAACACAGTGTTTCTCAACGAACGAGACCAGCTGGTCCCCGTTAACAGACGCGAAGAGGAGGAACGACACAGGGGACGAGTCCAGCTAGTCCCCGTTAACAGACGCGAAGAGGAGGAACGACACAGGGGACGAGTCCAGCTAGTCCCCGTTAACAGACGCGTAGCGGAGGAACGGCACAGGGGACGAGTCCAGCTGGTCCCCGTTAACAGACGCGTAGCGGAGGAACGACACAGGGGACGAGTCCAGCTAGTCCCCGTTAACAGACGCGAAGCACAGGAACAGCACAGGGGACGAGTCCAGCTAGTCCCCGTTAACAGACGCGTAGCGGAGGAACGACACAGGGGATGAGTCCAGCTAGTCCATGTTAACAGACCCGAAGAGGAGGAACGGCTCGGGGGGCGACTGTGACGTGCTGATTTAGACAGGGAAGACTGGAGGGAAATGGAAAGACATGTTCGAACATGAACGTGGATCTCATGAGGGGATTTCAACCAAGAGATTTGAGTGGATTTCAACCAAGAGATTTGAGCCTGGTGAGATTCAAGAGAGGTTTCCTCAGTGCATGTACTGTATCAATGACAGATGCAGACAACCTACTGAGCTCTAGATGTTTCATTCTTACTGTCAGTACAAAGACGTAAAGCCATTGCTCATCACAATGATTTAGTGACCATCAATAAAAAGCAGCAAATGCGTTCAGTCACCAACAAAGACGAATCGATGGCTATGGAAGGACTGTTCATTATAGATGCTGTACTTCTCAACTGGAATCTCCAGGGATTAAAATGCATTGAAACATATCTTTTGTAGATTCCCTTACTGAATATTTAATATGTATGAACAGCTACATTCCAGAGCATGAGGGATTCCACCGATAAGAGGACAACAAAACAAAAAAACAGGTCCATTACAGCGTTCTTACCATCAATACCCAGAACCCCCTGCTTCTGGTTCTCCGGGCAGGGTTCAAATTTGTTTACGATCTCAAGGCAATGGTCTTTGGTCACCTTGGTCATCTACAAAACAAGGGAAGACACAAACACACGATAAAGCGTTAGAAACACATATTGACTACACTACACACAGGTAACTAGGTCTTCTCCAATCCCCGTGTATTACAGTAAACACACGATAAAGCGTTAGAAACACATATTGACTACACTACACACAGGTAACTAGGTCTTCTCCAATCCCCGTGTATTACAGTAAACACACGATAAAGCGTTAGAAACACATATTGACTACACCACACACAGGTAACTAGGTCTTCTCCAATCCCTGTGCATTACAGTAAACAACGGGATAGCTGGAAATGAAGTCCTGATAATCGAATTAGAAGTCCTCACATGCAGCCTCCATCCCTGCGCTCGAATCCGATTGTCGACCAACAGCTGGCCAATTTAAACTGGCTGATTGGTAGATCGGATAGCGATCTACGTCTGTCATTGTCAGGCTGGTACAAAACGGGTTGGTTGGGGGGGGGGGGCGACACTGCCTTTGAAGCAACGCCGGGTATTATCCCAGGACAGGGCTTTATACTCAGCATGGTTGCGGTCAGGGCTTAGCCCCAGGAGACAAGGCTTTGGCTAAGTAGCTTGGTCAACTTACCGGTGTTGTTGACCACAGAATGAGACGCTAGCTGGCGAAAAAACTTTCCCCGGGTCATTTTCAAATCGTTTGTGGTTTGACGTTAAACCGCTCTTCTCTGGCTTTTTGACATGGGTTCATGTGGATACGCGGGTCGAGTTGCATACAGTCTTTTTATTAACACACGCTGACACCCCACAAACACGCACACGCGTACACACGCACGCACACACACACACACACACACACACACACACACCAGGAGAGAAACCAAAGGAGGCTGTGGATGATGATGCCTGTAGGAGCCAGACAGCCTTTCGACATCTCTGGTTTGGTTAAGATATATCTCCTCGTACGGACCAGCGGAACAGTCACCAAAGCAACGGAACCCGGCTTCTGAAATGGGCAGACTAAACATCAATTGGGATCCCGATAATTTAAAAGCCCGTATTCTCCACGCACTGTTTCCCTTGCTGTAAATACGCGGGAAAAGCACACTGTCGTTCCAAAGCCAATTCATTCATTAACACTGTTTTTATTTTATTGTCGTCACTCATTTCAAAGCAGAGCCATTAGATAGTGCTCAAATATCACTGTAGCAGCAACCGCCTTCTAAAGTCCATTTGAAGTGGTCCTGCTAATTCTAACAGCCTTGTAAGGGCCTGAGTCTGCACTCACCCACGGCTATTAGGCATTTGCTTTAGGCCCCGATGGAAAATCCATTAAACAACTGTGTCGGCCTGCATCCGTCTGCCTGCCACCTCGCGGGGTCTCCACGGGCCTACTCACGAGGATACATCCCCATTTAGTTAGCCAGCGGGCAAAGTGGGATGTCAGCAGAAAAACACATTTCCTCTGCAGTAGCGAGGAGCTTATCCACATTGATTAGCGGCATTCTGTGGCGCCGTAAAGAAGCTGTTTGAGCTCTGTAAGCACAGTGCTTAGAAGAAATCTCAGGCTTCGGAGAGCCCTTTCAAACGGGATGTATGCATTATATACAACAGAATTAACAATGCATGAGACTTATCCAGCGCCATTTTCCCGGCGCCAAAGTTGCCTCAAAATGTAGAAATGTGAGGTGTTTTTTTTCTCAAGGTAAGAGTTTGTTCTAAAACGCTTCAAAACTCTTTGTCAAGGCTGACTGCGTGTGAGTGTCAAATTGAGCTCCTCACAGCAATTCATGGTTTAATTTTTTTGTTTCACTGATGTTGACAGGAACATCAGTGAAACATGGCAACAGGCAGGAGATGTGGGGCGTGGGGCGTGGGGGGTGGGGGGGGCTTGACTATTATAGGCTAAAAATCTCCCATAGATGTTTATCTTGGAGTCGAGGCGTTGTGAAAAAACCCACAAGAGCTTTGAGGGACTTCTAAAAAAGTCTCTCAAAGCTGGATACCTCTTCAACATCTGGGGTGTGTGTGTGTGTGTGTGTGTGTGTGTGTGTGTGTGTACGCGTGTGTGCATGTACATGCGTGTTTGCTGTCTGTCACACCAAGTGCCCCCCCCCACGTGCACATTTTCAGACCTGCACCAGTGCGTCCCGTCAAGCAACGCCACACACTTCATCACACGACAGAAGCAACGTTTGACCCGCACACACACCTTCTGCTCCAGTTCCAGGAAGCGGGCGAGGTCGGCCGTGTCCAGGTGGTCCTTGTGGTTGCTGTACGTGAGCATGAGCAGGTAGAGGTCGCGGCGCGTTGACATCATCTTGTAGAAGGAGCAGAACTCCTCGAAGCCCAGCGTACCCTGGTTGTCATCGGTGTCGGCCTCCTGAGGGGGAGCGGGATCACGACAGGGTGAAAGGTCACGTCGGCAAGTCGGCTCGTTTTTTGCCGAGCCGCTGTCTAAACACAGACAGGCAAGCCCAGATCTGATCTAACACTTCGGGACGGTCGATAACGGAGGAAAGGGTCCCAATTTGTCTGTCAGTGTTAAAGTAGCCACACAGTAGCACTGATGACGTGAAACTACGTAAAAAACAACTGACATGAAAGGATACAACAGTCATCAGGTTGAGGGATTATCATTGTTAATCTGGTGGATTTAATCCCAATATTAAATTTTGCCTAAATAACACGCAGTCAACAGTACCAGGCCTAAGCTAGAGTATATGACAAGCCAGATATATTGAAGACATACCCGCACAAACACACGCACACACACCATTGATGTTAACACGAATGGGTGGGTAAACCAGCAGTGGAATAGGTGCTATTCTCATTCCATTCATGATGGCTGAAGCACTTAAGATGCTAGTATGTGGCCACACACCGCTTCAGACGAGTAGCTATTGTGAATTAATTAATCAGTAAGTGGTGATTCTCTGTTCTTGTACCCAGTACTATCAGCCGCGATAAATTATTAAGTGGTGCTTCCTCAGGCCGGGGAAAGACCCGGGACAACCCCAGATTCAGGCACACTAAGCGGAAAACAACTTGCCCCTCCGTGTCTGAGCACTGAACGCTCCACGAAGGCAAGTCTTTCTCTGGGGGAGGAGAGGCCGAGAGACACTTAATGCGCCACTGGTAGATTCTGAAAGGGGTCTTTCGTAACCGAACTGGCAACCCCGTTTCCTACGGTTACTACTTCCTGGTCGGGTTCCAAATGGCACCCTACTGCGTATATTCCACCGTCCACTTTGACCGTGGGCCCACGGGCCTCTGATGAAACAAGGGTAAGGTAAAGGCATCGCTCTGTGGATTGTTCCGGAGTCAAGGAACCAACGAACAAGGATGGTGGAGACACTTGGGCAGAATGGATAATGTTTGTGTGGCTCTCTGGAGGTTTAGAGGAGTCTGTGGAGGTGAGATAATAAACTGGGCTGGGCATATTGCAGCTTCTCTGTCTTTTACTGCCCATTTAATGGCCAAGGGGAAATTACGACACAAGCTACATTTACTACTCAAACGGTAGCTGACTTAAAAGCTGGTATATAAGAGTTGACACGCTAAGTGGAGCAATGCTATTTATAAAAATGATATATTCACACGGACGGACACTGCAGTTCATTCACACTTTGTATAATGTAACAAGGTTATGGACAGAGGATCAATGATGTTTGGTGTGACTGAAGTCCTCTCAGTGGGTCAACAGGGCAAATCCCTCAAAGGTTCCTGCCAGAAGTAAGCAGGTTAAGCCGGCAGACCAGTCCTACTGACCTGTAAACCCACTCATGTCTGGCACACACACTTACGTACATCCAGCCAACTCCCGATGTGTTTACCGTGTATTACACCTGAGGCCATCTGCGCCCCTAGCCAGCATATGGGTGACCCCCTAGCGCGGGCTTAAGCAACAGTCGCGGCTGCCAGGGCTAACACGCTAACAACGCGCTAACACACAGCTAACTAGCTTATCAGAGCAGGGCCACAATGCCAATGGACTCCCTGCCCGGACTGAACTATGGCTTGACAGAGTTTGCACGGGATAATATGCACAAGTACAATGAAGGTTTCAAGGGTTCAAAGGGTTTATTTGTCATTATGGCAGGGAAATAATTGTTTTTTCCTACGCCTGACAGTGCGGTTAAAAGTGAAAAGGTGACAGTCATTTTCATTTAAATATAAGAAGAAAAGAAGAAATTGACACTAGAATGACGTCTTTTTATTTTTACACTTGCCTGTTCCGTAGATAGGCGAGGCCGAGCTAGCTTAAAAATGAGGCATCAGGATTTTTCTTAGGCATACTGCTAAAAAAGATTTAATAACATTCCATAACCCAAAACCTTCTTAATTCTTTGGCGATAGATTTTTATAAAAAAACGATTCCCATTATATCTTGCAATAAAAAAATGTGAGAAAATAAATATAAATGTTTATTCAATCTTTAGTACATTTCTCCAAAGATCTTTGTTTCCAGTGCAAATGTTGCTCAGAACAATTTTTTCTTTGGCAAAATTGCTCTTGACAATAGAAATTTTGGGTCAATAGAAAGCAGCTTCATGATATCCAAGTCCTTCTGGAACCATGTGGTGTCTATTTCTGACTGATTGTGCCTCAGATGCCTTTGCATAGAAGTGAATCTATGTAACATTGAGTAAATCACTAGCATGTGGCTTAATGTGAGTTCAATAACTCAGCCCTCAGCAACCAGCCATCTGTCCAAACAGGACAAACTAGACTATCGCCCATCACATCTAGCTAAACCGCTAACAACAAATGTCCCATATCTGCCTGCTTCAAAATGGATGCATATACTGGAAATATAGGTTAATGTATATAGTTATACATACCACTCACACCCAATCAGATCACCGACTCAACTTAACAGAACATTTAGCAAATTCTGTCCTTATATATTGTCTACCTCAAGCCGCCCCACAGGCCAGTGTAGGGCACGGCCCAATTCTATGTCCACTTTGTTGAAAAATGGCGTATTCTGATTCTAACTGATAACTCATACATTTTACCCAAATCAATTATAGCAGCGAAAAAGCCATTACAAGTTTATCTTCGATCCTTCTAACCTTCATTCTCACCCTGTCAGACTTAATAACATCAAGTTGCCCACACAGTTTTCTCTACTTTTTTTCCCGCCCATCTAAACTCATTTTCGGGAGATGCCTTTGACCGACCTCTTGACGAGCTGCCACAGAGCTCAGCCTTTGATTTGGCGTCTGACTGCCGGCATCCTAGCGTGGCGGGCCGGACCTGATGACCAGGCCTTTCCGGTGGTACGTTAATACCGTTAACATATCTTGCCTATTTGGCAACAAAAACATGTAGAGGAAATCTTAAAAAGATGAATTTGCCTGTGTTTTGAAGAACGTTGCGGGTTGTATAGACCACTCTCAGTAAAGGGGTCTGTGTAGTTGACTGAAGCCATAGACACAATTCATACTGCAAACCTTGTTATAATGAGGAACTCTTTCTAAAACCCTGACCAACTCTTTCAAATGACTTGATCCTGCCCTGAACTCACTTGTGGCCCCTTGAATTGCATAACGGAATGGTTTGGCTGGTAAAGGAAATACATTCTGTATATACAGCCCGGGAACAAATAAAAAAACCGCTGCACCTTTTTCTTTCCTTTCCAAGAAAGTTGAAAAGGAAAGTTTTGTGTGAGGAACAGAAGGGTTCAATTTGCAGTGGTCTCTTAATTTTAGCCCTTCTGTTCCTCACACAAAACCATACTTTTAGACCATTGTTGAAACCACTGCTGTTTTTCTCCTTTTCTTTTTTTCCGGAGCTGTATATGTATATATATATATATAGTACGCATATTGGTTGATAGGACGGCCTAGAGCAGGAATGAGCAACTCAGTTGTCCCAAGGCTCACATGGGGATTTCTGCGTTTTATGTCAAACTCATAGTATTGAGATGATAGAAAGAAAAGCATTTGTTGACTGCACTGGGCATTTAAATCCAGTCACACATGAAGCACCATGTTAGAATCAGTTGGCTGCAGGGGGCTACGTCTGACTGTTCAGAGTAGTGTGATTAAATTACACTCAATATGGAGTAGCGTGTTTTGAATTACATGCCATTCAGAGTAGAGTGTTTGAATTATACACTATTAAGAATAGTGTGTGAATGATGCTCAATTTAGATTAGTGTGTTTGAATTACCCTCTTTTCAGAATAGTGTGTTTGAATTACCCTCTAATTCAGAGTAGTGTGTTTGAATGAACACCAACAACCCAGCTAATGGGGGGCTCCAAGATGTGTGTTAGCAGTGAGCTTACAACTAACAGACACAAAAACAGGGAGCCATAAAAACCCAACAGATACATGCATGCATAAACACCAAACAGAAACACTCCTTACATAAATCCATGATAAAAAACGAAGCTGCTCTTGCCACTGATAACACTGCTTCCTCCTCTCCCTCCTCTCACTGTTTTCTCTCCCTCTACCTCCTCTATCTCCTTTTACACTTTTGTCTTTCTCTCCATCCCTCACTGAAAGAAAAACGCCTGCAGTCTTTTCAGTTCTAATTGGCTGTTTATTTGTGCTTCCATGCACTTTGACATTTTCTTTGTAATGCCCATTCCGATACGTTATTTTTGTTATTTAAAAGAGGACTGTAGCAAGCTCTGGCTGGTCTGGGGGAGAACACTGCAGTCAGGGGCGCTCAGCTAATGTTCTTCCACACTCTTCTTCCATGTAATGCCACTTCACCTCCATTCGTTTCTTCAATAAAATGTCAGACTGTAAAACAAATAAACGTGATTGCAGTATACCTTGAACATCTGCTTGACTTTCTGGCGGGGCAGGTTGACGTTGAGTTTGTGAAGGAGCTGCAGGACTTCGCCGATGCTCAGGCTGCCATCGCCGTTCTTATCCGCCTCGGTAAACGTCTGCTTCAGCCACGTGCCAACGAAACAGGGGTTAAGGACGGACAATGCGTCTACTGGGGGGTTAAACTCACCGGTATCTAATCGCCGGTGGTCACAGCGACTCACTGTTTTATCGATCAAGGCCGAACTAGCATAGTGAGGAACAGCGCATTTTCATTCCTGAGACAGCTCTTACAGTACCCCACACGGCGGGGTCTAATTTTAGCACAAGCCGACTGACACATAATGGAATGTGATTAATGATGTGAAAGGTGCATCCGACAGTCTTCACCTGAACTCCTTTCATCAGTACATAAGCCCTGCTAGCATGCAAGTGTGCGAGCGAAGTGTGAAGTATTATAGTTGCTGTGTGAGGAGAGAAATCTTTTTTTTTTGCATTGGAGTGAGTGAAGTGCGCAGCATAATTTTTAATTATCCAAGCTTCATCCAAACTGCGTCATGTGTCAAAAAGTCATGATCAAAAACGACTCTTCAAGTCCTCCCTCAAACCGACTGTAAACGTCAGTGGGTCTTTTTCATCCTTCAACCTCTGAGAACCTACTAAAACTGAAAGGGAACACATGAAACAACTACAAAACACTCGTAACGAGCTCACACAGACGGTCCGGGAGCCAAGTCTGTGCCCGGAGACAGCCCAAAACACCATCGGCCCGGATAAGGATATTGGTCGCGGGTGCGCTGCCTCTTGGCCAGGCTGTCCTCGTCGCTGATTCCCGCCACCAGGTACTTGAGGCCAGTGATCCAGGTGCGAGCTTCCTCGCCGGAGCTGGATACCAGGTCCAGAGACTCCAGGCGCTCGCCATAGTACAGGCTGAAGCAGCAGTTGGGGTCAAAGCTGCCCTCCGAATATCGCTGGAAGATCTCCGACTGTTTGCCCTCGCACACCTCTCGGATGGAGTCAATGGAGACTAGACGAAGACAGGGAAGAATGAGGGCGAAGGAGGGCAAGGGAGAGATGGTTTAGTTCAAAAAGTCAGATAATGAAACTCAAAAAATGCAGGTTTGATGGAACCGAGTCCTTAATGGAGAATTGAGAAATGTCACTCAACGGAGCAAATCCATTTATATACCCCTCGTGTTCATATTGTGTTACAGAGTTCATTCAGCTGGGCACAGATTGGAATGATTCTCCCCCCATTCTGCGTATAATGAGGCCGAAACGTCGGTGGGCTGCTAAATCGTTTTAGGCACTGGGAGGAATGAAAACCAACTTAGGAGTATTTATTACGAGGCATAGGCAAATGCTATAGAAAAAATCTCTACAATTTAGCAAGCTGTGCCCAGAGAGCTGTGTTATTAAGACAGAACACTCAGGGAATTGTAATGACATTTTACATGAAACGGTTTCTCTAAGACCATTAAGATGTATGTCTCTTCTCAGAATCTGGCTGACATCTTCAGTTTACCTGAAGGTGAAAAGGTGATGAGTACCCGGCTGTCAGATTAGCCTGTTTTTATTAGGAAGACGGACTCAGCCGTAACCTTCTCGGAGAATGATCACCCAATGTGGTTGCAAATCAATATATTCTGTGTGGTGCCAACGTTCCGCTTCCACCATGGCCTTTAATTGAACGCAGGTTGCTGAGGTCCATGCAGAGCTGGTGAACCGGCATAAATATTGCCTGTAAAGACGGTGAGGTCTTCAGGCCTTCCCACCGGTGCCAAACCATCCATTCATTCTCGTGGAGTGACTGAACTCTGCTCAGCCTTTGGCTCACACTAGGATGAGGTCCAGCTAGTGCGCTGAACGCCTTGGCAGTAATCGAGTGATCAACTAACATGCAAATTCAAAGGAGCTTGTGGAGGCATTACAGCGAAGATTCCGAGAGGGGGTGTGTGTGTTTTAATTTTAGAATAGCCCCAAAGCATTGTTCTGCTAGATCTCAGGGGATTAGGCATACATTAATGAATGGATAAGTAGAAATGTGCATATCTGTCTGTCTGTGTGTCTGTCTGTTTTGTGTCGTTGAATGTCCACATGCGTATGACCTCCTGACCTCCACGTTCATGTCTTGCTGCACGTCTCCCAGTTATAGACAGTCTCCGACCACTCCAGGACTCAAGTAACCCGGTGATTAGTATGTTGGCTGCCCTCTACAGATAGTGGATGACCGGTTTAAACGTTCCAACATTGCTCCCTATAACAGTGGTTCTCAACTCCAGGCCTCGGGACCCAAAGTACTGCTGGTTATCATTCCAGCCCTCTTAATATTGACTAATTTAGACCTGGGAAACCAGGTGAATGCAATTAACTCTCAGGTAGGATAGAAAAGCATCAGATGTTTTGGTCCCCAGGTTCGGAGTTGAGAACCCCTGTCATTGACAACTGTTCTGCTCCCAATAGAGAAGGGAATGGAGCCTTTTGTTGAAATACCTTGTGTCGTTAAATTGCTTAAAATGTACTTTCTGTGGTGAAACTGAAGAGAAAATGGCTATTTCCATTGGCATTTGTTTGATAACCCATCTAGTTAAAGATGAAAGATCGCTAGCTTAATTGAGCCAGAAAATGTTTTTGCCCTTGTTTTCTTGTTTTGTTCATATAAATGCTTATTCATATTGCTAGCTGCCCATCCATTTAGCTGTTGTCAGTGGATAATGATCAACAAGTATCTCATCAACAGGTATGTGTGAGGTTGTGTTCGGTTTGGTTTTGGATTTGAATGTAGCCCTGTCGTGTTTGGTTTTTGTTAGTGTTCTTATCTGCAACCTGTGCTTGTTCTTATTGGTTTCACCAGTGTCTTATTTTGTTCCCTGCTTGTGTCCCTATTTATGATCCTTCTGCTCTAGATTCCTGTTTACTGTTACTGCCTTTTTGGAGTATTAAAATGAACTTTTCCTTCAGAGTCCTCAGCGCTTGTCCTCATACTTCATGATCATGACAGTGTCCCATTGTCATGGTCCACACAATACTGTTCACAAATAAAGTCGCTGAAAAAACCCTGTTCATGAATAAAGGGTTAACTGTATAAAGCCTGTTCATGAATAAAGGGTTAACTGTATAAAGCCTGTTCATGAATAAAGGGTCGCTGTATACGGTCTGTTGATAAATAATGCAGAATGTGGAGTTATACTGGGCCAGGAAGGTGGCCGCAGCGTCTCTAAGCAAAGCTGTTGTGACAAAATGAAATATACTACTGGGGTGAAGGGGTCCTTTTGATATGTTGAAGTGATTGACAACCGTCATCCTGAACTAGGCACCACAGAACCATCCTCACATGGACCCGCCCCTAATACCGGGACTGGCCCAATAGGAAGCGGCCCTTGTATAAATAATGCGGGGGAAATGGAATATTGTTTCTGACAATGTATCATTTTGGCTGCACGGCAATGTCACGTTGACACTACTTGGCAGTGCAGAGCCTTGCTGCTTAAGTCCAGTAATTTTGCTTAATATTCTTTTCTAAATAAGGAGTCAGTGACTAATAAAAACGTGTTTACTGTTTGCACAGCCATTAGAAAACAGCATGTTTGTACAACTGAATTTCAGCATGGAATCACAACAGATTTGAAACCTGAGAACAGCATTCAGTGATAACATCTTATTGTGAGGTCCCATGCAATTTCCAGTCTTGCTCATTTTGCATTTTTCCATTGCAAAATGTTTTCTAACATATGCACCAATGAACACACCCGAAGCCAGCTGAACCCCCAGCCCATTCATCTGTGACATAAAGGAAGATTCTGGATCCTTATCGTCATTTTAATCCTGACGCTTCATTTGTTTTCACTGGTCTGGCAGATTAAAGCTGATGAATAATTGAGGCTACTTAAGAAGCTTATTTACTCCCGTGATGGCAGAGAAGCCTGGCTACAGACGGCAGGAGGGAGGGAGGGAGGGAAACTGAGTCCTGCATGCCCCCACCTCACCTCCCCAACACAGGTGTCATTTTGTTTCCACACAAACAACGCCACGCCCCCAACCTGTGTTCCAAACCCTAGACCCCGGCACGCCACGCCCCCAACC
>JACXGJ010007505.1:0-10809 GCA_016801105.1 Esox niger | reverse complement strand
ACAGTAACTCACTCTTGGCCTTCTCGTTCTTCCGCGAGGGTCGCCAGCGGATGCAGGACTTGTGCTCGTCCAGGTAGAAGTAGCGCACCAGGCCCTTGGAGCCGCCGCGTAGCTTCACCATCTGGGAGCCCGTCTGCATGGAGCTCATGCATTTCTCCACTGGGGGATTAAAGACAGAGAGAGACAGACGGAGAGTTTTGTTAAAGGAGCTGTTTTTTCTGCGCGTGTTTGTTGAACTTGTGTGGAGTCCTTCTGAGTGAAAGTGACAGTGTGTGTGTGTGTGTGTGTGTGTGTGTGTGTGTGTGTTTGAACGAGAGTCTGCGTCGGTGACAATGAGAGAGAATGTGTATTTGTGTCAGAGTGGTGAGAAGGTGTGCTGTCAAGCATTCTTTCCGATTTGGAACTCAGGCTGATAAATATTTAGTTACAGACACACACTCATGTTCACACACACACATACACACACAGCATCGGATATGCCTATGACAACTGTGGGTGTATCATCTGTCAGTAGAGTATCTGAGAACATTATTCAAGCACTGGAGGCTCATCAGGACCCTGACCGCAACATAACATTCCTGACAGACCAAATGCACTGCACATCCTATGTCCTTGTTTACTGATAGTGTTTGGTTTTTCACTTGGACGGTCGTTCTACTACATTATCCTGTTGACAATCTTGAGAGGGGAGAAGGGAAAAAAATGGGGAGGGAGGACAGGGGGGAGAGAAAGTTAGAGTCATAGAGTGGATGCGAGCAAGAAAGAGAGAGAAAGTGAGAGATAGAGAGAGTGAGAGATAGAGAGATAGAGAGACTGGTGTCAGCACAGCATTTGTGATCTGTTGCCATGGGCAACCACTGAAGCACAAATAACAACATAAATATTTGTCTTTATCCATCTAATAATTTAACTAGTCTGACACTCTACGTCGGTAAAAGACCATTTTTAAAAGCCTTGACATAATACAGACAAAAATGTTAGTTCCTTGTGTTAGTCTGTTAGCCAAAGCCCATTGGCTGTGTATTTTGCACAAGGACTGCTTTTTGCACAACACAGAACATACTGTACTACAAATAGTCAGCACTGCGAAAGACACTTCACATAAAGAGGGACCAAAACATGGCTACCGCATTCAGGATGGGATCTGTATCCTCAACGTAAGTTATCTTTGCTTCAGTTTGACAAGGCCCCAACAGATTGCCAGGCTAATGGCAGCAATATTTAGCCTGGGCAGCGCCAGTACAGGCTAGCCCTAGGCAAAGGCTGTATTCTACACCGACAGACTAACAACTGTCAGATGTCAATCATAACATAATGAAGCCATAACGACATATTGGAATAACAGCACACAGCTATTATCATAATCACCTCCTTAGCCATTTGCTTAAGAGACAAAAATTGTGTGTGTGTGTGTGTGTGTGTGTGTGTGTGTGTGTGCGTGTGTGTGTGTGCATGTGTGTGTGTGCGTGAGCGTGTGTGTTAACGACCATCACAATGTGTTAGCGGTACAGACATCCCGGCGATGGATTGCTCTAACTGGCCATTGATTTGGCTTCCCTGGGCTCTCATTGGTCCAATGTGAGAATGGGCCCCCAGGGTTCTGGTAAATTCAGGGACGCCTAGAACTCCAAACTGCCCGTGTCGATAATCTTCCGGGGTTAATGCAGAAGGTCAATGCCCAACCTGGAACGGGATTTAAATTGCAGTACCAGATACCGTGCTGCTAACACCCACAATGCAGGCGGCTGCAGGTGAATCACTTCACATGGCTGAGTGAGAGATCGGACCGGTTTCAGACAGGTCCACGGCTCTTTAACTGCCCAAGGGGTTTTTATCTAGCCTATATGACCCCAAAAATCATGCATGTATGCGCACTTCGAAATCCACCAGAAATAGTCACAATGTAACCGTGAACAGTATAATTCAGGCTTACTATAATGCAGCTACTGAAGGTGGTAGCCAGCAAAGTGTTTATCTATCCAGAACAAATCCTAATGCATCATTTGCTTTGGCTGAGATGAGATTTGAACGCTTGGTTCATGAACACTACGTTATTTAACAAGGGGAAGTCAGTCACTCAGTAAGTCATTCCTTCTCCTTGGCAGGCTCCGCTTATGCAGTCCGGCACACATTTTATGTAGTCCGTTTATTCTATACCATATATAAGCCTTCAGTAAGACCATGCGATCTGTGAACCACACATGGGTGGTTCCTAACGTTGTTTTCACAAGGAACCAGAACAGACATGGAAACTCATCCACAGGTCAGATGTGCAACCAGCAAGCACCCCAAACAAGCACGTACCGTCGTTTGTTCTCATTTGATGAACCCCAGTCGTGTCACGTCAATTCATTGGCCCTGAAATGCATATTCCCGGGTACAAGGTGGGAATGACAGAGACGTGATTGACCCTCAGTCCATCCAATCGGCATGTCGGGTGTGTGCGAGTTGCTTCCACACAGCCGCTTCTGGGAGTGAGATATGTGCTACTGGCTAACAGACCAGCTAATACAGATGTACATAAATAACCACCCCATCCACAAGAGAGAAGTTATATTGTCAGGTCAAGGACGGGCAGCTTGTTAGCAACATCTCTGTGTCTCAGAAGTGGTCCGCGGCCCGGGGGTTTGGAAGTTGGGATGATACAGACAACATTGTGTCGTCTTTATCGTTTTTACAGTGGTTCTCAAACCTTTTCAGTTACTGTACCACCGACAGAATATTCCTCCGCTTGGAGTACCCCTGAAGTACCCCCTTGTGTGAATTTCACTAGTAAGCCTATGGTGTCATGAGTGTTTTCAAGCGCCCACTGTGGAGAGGCCACGTGCCCCCAGGGGTCCTAGAACCCCAGGTTGGGAACCACTGATTTAGTAGACGCTCTTATCCAGAAGGACTTACAGGAAGTGCAGACATTTCAAAAGGGTTGTTTACAGTAGTAATACAATCAATTAATTATATATAAGCAAAGGTTAGTGGTGGGAAGAAGACCAAACATGATAAGAAACATGAAACATAAAAGGTTAATCAAAGACAACAGAAAAGGTGGTGGCAGTGGAACTATTTGAAGTATTATACAAAAAGATAGGTAGGGCCTCTGCTGTCACAGCCTCCAAGCGAAGCCACTATAAAGGTGCCAGAACAGAGATTAATTCGCACCTTGTGGATGGAGAACTTCCCCGAAAAGCCCAGAGGTGGCTGAATGAGAAGCCCAGGTGGGGATGTAGGCAATTCGAGCCTGAAGGTAGGGAGGAGAAGCTCCTTCCTGAAGGTAGGGAGGAGAAGCTCCTTCCTGAAGGTAGGGAGGAGAAGCTCCTTCCTGAAGGTAGGGAGGAAAAGCTCCTACATGAAGGTAGGGAGAAGCTCCTTCCTGAATGTAGTGAGGAAAAGCTCCTACATGAATGTAGTGAGGAAAAGCTCCTACATGAAGGTAGTGAGGAAAAGCTCCTACCTGAAGGTAGGGAGGAGAAGCTCCTGTCTGAAGGTAGAGAGGAGATGCTCCTGTCTGAAGGTAGGGAGGAGAAGCTCCTGTCTGAAGGTAGAGAGGAGATGCTCCTGTCTGAAGGTAGGGAGGAGAAGCTCCTGTCTGAAGGTAGGGAGGAGAAGCTCCTGTCTGAAGGTAGAGAGGAGATGCTCCTGTCTGAAGGTAGGGATGAGAAGCTCCTGTCTGAAGGTAGGGAGGAGAAGCTCCTGTCTGAAGGTAGGGAGGAGAAGCTCCTAGGTTGAACATCAGACGGGCCGCTACAATCTGTGCAGGGGTTGTTTTCACATGCCGGGAGTCCCACCAAGAGTGGGTAATAGAAATCAAGTAGTCCGCAAGTTCCCACTGCCTTGGAATCACTTAATTTGTTTATTTAATTTAGAAAATTGACTAATTAGTGGAACAAATATCAAATTTGGAGTGCCTGTGGAAACACATCCTATGTTTTGAACTTATGCAACAATATCAGACATCAAATACTGCTCTATTTGGCAAAGACCTTTGGGGAAAAAATGGAAAAGAAGGTCCCACACAGGACTTGATTCTGCCAAAGAAAACTATAGAGCGAGAGGCCCTGGTCTACTCCACTCAGACATACTCAATGTTAAGTAGCTCGATTTTTTTGGGGTGGCGGTAAAACCTTTCCAAACTAAAGACCCAACCATAACCAGTTGTTAAAGTTAACCCACAAAAATCTGGTTGAAACCTGAGGCAGAACGCGCACTGACACGAAAAAAACCCTGTCCGAAAATAGACATCTGTACACGATATGTAAAATATCAGTGAAACTGTGAAGTATTGGTTGTGACGCGTCTCGGCCTGTCAGCCTGTCGGCGCGGAAGCCGTCCTGACAGGGTTTAGAGTTTATTCAACTTTAATTCACTTAATTCCCTTGAGCAAAAACATGGCTGTAATGACAGGCTTTAAAAACATGATGCATAGGACACTGGAAAGGATGAATATTACCACGGTTATAACTAGGCCAGCTTTTCAATCAAACAACAAACACACCCAGAAAACACATCGAGCTACGTAGTCATCATTCAGTGGTCAGTAGATGTTTAAGCAATAGAAATAGATCACCCATCAACTTTCATTGGAATGCCTGACCTAGAAATTCTATATCTCTACGGTTTGGGCATATTTGACACTACTAGTAGCAGCCCATCAGTAATTGGTTGATTAACTATTATGGCACAGAGACACAACACTATGTATTGATGTGTTATTGGTTGAGCCAAGTGGAGATGTTAACTGACTGGGCTTCAGTCTGAACTGAGCTTCCCTGGCCTCCGTCACAGAAACTCAATAAGACTCTCACACTTTCACTCTCTGGCCTGATCAATACCATCCATCACACTGCTGCACACACTGTCCAAAGGCTACCAGTGCCCAAGCATGCAGACATATATATTACACACACACACACACACACACACACACAGTCCAAAGGCTACCAGTGCCCAAGCATGCAGACATATATATTACACACACACACACACACACACACACACACACACACACAGTCCAAAAGCTACCAGTGCCCAAGCCTGCAGACATATATATTACACACTCACTCACTCATTCACTCACCAATGTGAACATAATCAAACAACCCTCTGCAACCCACACAAAACTGTAGACTATGCACAAATATGGACCAACATGTACATATGCAGGCAACAAACACACACACACACACACACACACACACCATTAACAGTGGAGCATGAATAAACGAGGTCTGTGTTCCCTCCCGTCCCCGAACCGAGCCGACCAGCAGGCGAGTCCCCGGCGACACACTCAGCTGTGGTACCAGAGTCTCAGGCCCCTAGAAGAGCAACGCCGCATGTAATCAACACACAACTGGCCTTCTGTCTGAGCCCTCCATCCCCTGAGACGACAGACTGAACGGCCTCCTGTTTTTGCTGTTTAAGGGAGTGTGTGTGTGTTAGAAATCAACATCCCTGGCGGTGCATCGCATGTCCCCCCCCCGTGAAGGGCTTAATCGAGTAAGCAGAGGAGTAGAAAGAAGCGGAGCAGAGGGGAGAGGAGTTAGGGAAGCTACTGGCCAAGGCTAGTTTTGCAGAGCAGAGAAGCCTCACTACGCGCGAGGCCTTCTCTTATGGGGTTTGACCATGCAGGCAAGAGACTAATCTAATCTGATCCGGCCGAACTGTTTAAAGTAAGCCGCGTTTTGAGCCTATCACATTATGCAGAGTAAACCGTGTGTACAGAGAGGCGGAGACAGCAGAAGGTTCAGGAAGGTGTCCTCCTATCAGAACCGGTCCACATGAATCTGACGGTTTGCACAGAACCACACAACGCAACAAGGCCGGGATCTCATCCCTTCACTTCCGTGGTGTTGACTTCACAGAAATGCAACTGACTGTAATTCAGACTAAACTGACCCAGACCTGGATCTTCTGCAACGGGAAAATAAACAACTAGCAAGCCCGCGGAAGACCGACCAATCAAAATACTCGTTATCAATTAGGCGTTAGTCCAGAAGGACGCCCCGCCGTCTCTCTGTTTCAGTCCAGCTGTAGGCCACATGGCAGCTGACAGATTAACTACTGGTGGAGTAATTAGGGACAAACTAATTAGGGACAAACCTGTCCAACTGTGGTAGATCCATATAATAAAGAAGAGGCCACTTCAAGGAACATGGAAGGAACATGGAAGGAACACGGAAGGAACACGGAAGGAACATGGAAGGAACACGGAAGGAACACAGAAGGAACACAGAAGGAACACTGCACAGTCAAATGACAGGGCACAGGCACATTCTTTTGTTGTTAGGGGGGGGGGGGCATTTCAGTGTTTCCCAATCCTGGACCTGAGGACCCAAAGTGGTGCGTGTATTTGGTTTTGCCCCGACACTAGGACATTACACGTGCGCCTCTTAGCGCCAGGAAACGGCTCAAACTGCAAACAATGGCTGTGTGCATAATTTCAAAACCCCCCCTGTGCCATTTTTCGAAGACGAAATTAGAGAAGGAAAGTAAAATGTGTTCCGACGTGTTTAGGTGACACTCCAAACGAACCCTTTACATGGTCCAGAGCTGTTGCCATGGAAACATGCTCAGGGCCACATAGTACATGGACAAGAAAAAAGAAGAAGAAAGTCTGTCCAGGAGGATAAAACGGGGATAGGCCACAGTTTGGTGTGTCTTCCTGTCATCTGATAAAGAGGCCAATTGTATTTAGAAACATCATCCACCACAGATTTTCACAGAACGAAAATGGAACATCAAACCCCTCCCTTAATCAAACTTATGTGCCTTTTCATTTAAATGATTGCAATTAGGAGAGATTGTCTGAATCAATTGTCTGTGCTCAAACTGAATACCGTGTCAAGACCAGAAAGAGAACAATCAAATTACTTTGGACTTAAAAAATCTGATTGAAAGCCCAATCAAGAGGTTTGTTTGTTTCACTTTGTCACGCGCTGCAAAAAAAGAAATCAAATCTCACCCAAAAACAAATCAAAGTAATTACACTGACTCAACAACAATAAAAAGTTACCTGCAGAAACCTCAACTCCCTCAATCTCCTGAAGTAAATCAATGATTACTCCTAACAAGATTATAGTAAAAAAAAACGTAACCACGCTCTTCAAAATAGCAGCAACGTCTGAGGGCTTTGCGGCTATTTATGTCATCAAAATGGGAGCAGGATGACAGACACTTTAAACCAATTTCCACCAGGTGGCTGTGGATGAGGTAAGCTGGTGCTAATGTGGCTAACAGAGCACTTTTGCAGTGTTACCACAGAGACATGGCGACATGTGACCTAGGCGTATGGCGTCCTAGATGGCCAATCTGGGTAGATGAAGTGGGCAAGGAGAACTGAGGGGGCGGGATCAGAATAGACCAGAGCACTAGGCTAAGCTGGAGGGGATAGTCTGGGGTCCATGTCACACACACACACACACACACACAAACACACACACACAAACACACACACACACACACACACAAACACACACACACACACACACACACACACACACCAAACACAGATTACACATGCATAATAGACCAAACACACACACAACAAACACAGATTACACATGCATACACACACACACACACACACACACAAACAAATAATACAGAGATTATGCATGCATGCACCAAAAACACACACACACACAAACAAAAAACACAGATTATGCATGCATACAACACACACACACACATACACAAGCGCGAACGTGCAGGTCCATGTTCCCTCTTTACAGACAATCCTGTTATCCGTCCTCACCCAGGTCTCCCAACCTCCACTTGAATAATACGCTGGTGCCTATCCAGAAGAAGTCCCGGACCAGGCGGTACAGTGAGGCCTCCTGCAGACCCAGACACACACCCATCTCCCTCTCCTCAGTCTCTTCGGCCGAGGCCCGGCTGGTCGCGGGGCATTGCTCCTGGGCCTCCTGGGCGGACCACATCAGAGCAGAGGACACGGGGAAAGACATGGGGAAGAGGCCGCTGGTCATCACTGAGGCGCTCATGTCTGAAGGAGTGTGGCTGCTCGCCAAGCGTTCCCTATTCCGTCTGTGACAACCAAACTGGACCAGCCGGCTACGACCGGCTCAGGTGGAATTAGGTCTGTGTTTCCCCTGGCTGTCAAGTCCAATGCAAATGCAAGGGCTTAAATGCAACAGGCAGAAGTCAACGGGGGGGAAACCGTCTCATTTAAGAAGATGGGTCTCTCGGCCTCGACACAGTCGATGAGAATACCGCATCGGTTTCCCTGGTGGCCAGCGGAGGGTTAGTAAATGGTTCTGCTGATGGAGTCGCTCCAAAGCACTCCTCCAGATCTGGCGTGTTCAGCAGGCAGTTCTCTCTTGGTGTGAGAGGGGGGAACAAAAGATCCTCCTTTCCAAATGATATCAACAGTTAGTTAATAATCTGGCTCCGCTCCCCGCAGCAGAACAAAACCACTCCTGCCAGTTCCTCTTTAATGACATCCCTTCGTCTCAGCTGACAACAAGGTGCACCCGCGTCTTAGAGCAGAGGCTCGGCATTGTTCTCAATGTCCTGTCTTCAGCTGGTGCTCTGCAGTGTCATTGAAACAGCTGCCTGTTAGTCGAGGCAGAGGAGACGCAGGTGTAGCGGAGAGGGAAAGAGATAGACGCTGTCCACAAACTGTGCAACACTAGTGAGACAGAAAGCCTAAATCCTTTGGAATCTCTAATCCAGGTCTGAGGGATTTTCTCAACGTGTTGCCAAGGACGATAATGGCAGAGACACTGACACTGGGAATAAGCGAGACACCCTAATAGAGATCAAGTCTCCCTTTTGTTTTTTTCCTCCAAACCAATTAACCAATATTTTTCATCCCTGGAAGTGTCTCTGGGGCTACCGGGGGGGGCTACCGGGGGGGGCTATCACGTCTCCGCTCACTGACTCACTTTCCCAGCAGAGGGTGAGACATGAAACACTCCTTTAATAAAGGTCTCTCTCTCACCCCTTGTCCTCTCCCTCTCCCCGATTTCAATTTAACCTTAAAAGGGTTTGCTGAACTAAGCAGCATTTGTTTACAGCGCTAAGAGCAAGTGGAAAATAACAAGGATAAAATACAATAATATATAACAAAAGCGGAATAAGTGAAAGTAAAGTGCAAGCGTTTGCTCAAGGCTGTGGGAATATTTTAGGTCCTCTTCAAACACGTTTTTTTTTCTCCAAATGGGCAGGGACTCTGCTGTCCTAGCTTCAAAGGAAAGCTTCTTTACCCAATGGGGTGTCAGGAGAGAGAAGAGCACTGGGTCGAGGCTGCCATGTCCTTGGAGTGGGACATCAGACAAGCCATGGATCCCTGTTGACTACATGCATAACAATTTGGGCTAATTTCTTTTCATAGCCCACTTATTCATTCATTTTGCATGTGTCCCCTGAATGCCTAAAAATCTTGGCAATAAAGAACACCAAGGAACAGCACACGAACGCAAACCATTGGACCCCAAAAACAAATCGGACAACCACACATCGGAAAATGGCCACGTCCTCGAGCGAAACACCCAGACGATATTTAAATTCACTCAAAGGCAGAAGGCATTCTAGCATGAGCTCATATTTTCAGCTCATTTCACTTCCGCACAGGAAAACAAATTAAGACCAGTTTTACCTAGTGAAAAGGGAGTAGTGATGTATGATGGGATACTGGTGTGTATCTTTGGCAGAGGTGCAAATAAAATAAAGTGAGAGCTGCGAAATTCAGTAGGAAGATGAAAGAGGAGGTGCAAAGCCTCAAATCTGACATGGCAAATATGCCGGCCTTGTCCCACCGACAGCTATAAATAGAGACGGAGCTGGACTCCTCTTCCGCTGTTACATAAGGTAGCCTACAGTCCTGAGGAACATAGTCTTGTGTTCTATGAGCGCGGCCACAGCAGGGGTGTTGCAAATGTTAAACTGTCTCCATTATATGGAACGCCAAACGAGCGCTCCACGTCGTTTTCATTCGGTTTCAGGGGTGTGTGTGGAGGACGAGGAGGACGAGGAGGCGCGCTCCCCGTGGTCAGAGATCTGCTTTGATTGTCATGACGGTTAGTGACAGCTTCACACAGCCATCTATTTTCATTCAGTTCAAGTCATTCAGCAGGTCGTCTCATTACTTAGTGACATCAGAGAGTGCATGCATGTATCTTTGTACAGTTTTTTCCTACTGAACCCCTGATGGGATTTGAACCCACAACCCTGAGCTGAGCTGCACGACAGATGAAGTCACAAGCAGCCATCTTGGCCGTACCCAATGTGATGGAAGCTATGGCAACACATTTACGGGATTCCCAAGTGGAGCCAATTGTCTAAGGCACTGCCCTATAGTGCTGATGGGCCCACTACAGCCCGGGTTCTGCCCCAAGGGCATATGGAGCCAGGGCAGCGTGGGTGGTGTGGGGGACACCCAGCAGGGACGACCTTGTCCCACTGAGCGCTGGCAAGCCCCACTGGCAGGTCCAGCACCTCAAGCTGACGCATTCTGATAGTCAATGAAGCAGTGTCGTCTGACAAGAAGGCTCAGCTGACACCCTGGATCAGGTGCAACTGGGCACTCATCAGAGGACACAATCTGATATTTGACTCTCCAGAGCCCCTTTAGGAGACTGAGTGGTTAGACAATGGGGGAAACTGCATATTGCAGACATTCAAGAAATACATGTAAAATAATGAAATGCACTGATAAACGTCTACATATACTTTTGGACGATCATATTTCATAAATATTTTTGCATACATTTCAATGTTATATGTGAGCTATATATAAAACACTGTACCATATACTGACTCCAGCTTCTCCTGCTCCCCCACTCCCTGCCCCCCCCC
>JACXGJ010007504.1:8160-30426 GCA_016801105.1 Esox niger | reverse complement strand
TAGGGAAGGAGGGATCTGGGGAGGAGGGATCTAGGGAAGGAGGGATGTAAGGGAGGAGGGATGTAAGGGAGGAGGGATCTGGGGAGGAGGGATCTGGGGAGGAGGGATCTGGGGAGGAGGGATCTAGGGAAGGAGGGATGTAAGGGAGGGAGGGATGTAAGGGAGGAGGGATCTAGGGAGGAGGGATCTAGGGAAGGAAGATTTAGCGCGTGTTAGGGGAGATGCAAAGGAATTCAGAGAGAGAGATACAGAGAGGAGAACCAGAGGACAACAGAAAGTGAGAGTGTGTGTAGGAGAGAACAAGAGAGATGTAGAGAGAGGAAGACAGAAATAGTGAGAGAGATGGATAGAGAGATGATACAGAAAAGTGGGGAGAGGGAAAGAGATAGAGTGCGATAGAGAGAGAGATAGAGAGATGCCAAGGCAGGCTGGGTGGTTACCTCGCAGGCCCAGTCCCAGTGTATATGTGCCTGCCTGCCGGAGCAGCGATGGGGTCATTTACATATAAATGAAAGTTGCCGATCACACGCCGCTGACCCCATTTATTCTGGCGGACAGACAGGCAGGCAAGGCAAGCGCCACCGAGTTGCCGAATTACTCCAAATTACCGCATTTCCATCTCCACATCGGGCCTGTCAGAGCCGCACTCATCGCCAACGCGCCAGGAGTGTCTCTAATTGGCAATGGTGAATTTAAAGGACCTGTCACTGGCTGAGCCTGTCACTACCAAGGCATGTACCCACAGGATTAAAAAATCCCCACACAGACGCTCTGTTTGTGTATACAGACGGAGAGAGATAGACATGAAGAGAGAGGGAGAGAGAGGAGACTATGAAACCCATGCAATGGCATACAAACACCTCAGAGTGATGAGCAATCCCCCTTTCTCCACTCCATCCTCTCTCTTGTCCTTTCCCTTTCTCTTCCCCCTCCTCTCCATTTTCTCTCTTCTCTGTTCCCTCCCCTTTCTCCTCTCTCTTCCTTTTCCCCTCATCTCTCTCTCTTACCTCCCCTCTGTCTTCTCTCTCCCCACTCCTCTCTCTTCCCTCTCCCATGTCCCTCCTCCATTCCATCCTCTCTCTACTCTCCCCTCTATCTCGCCTCCTTCTCTTCCTTCTCATGCAAACACATCAGCCGTTTGGTGAGCATCTGGATAGGACCCAACCATATGTGATTCTAGTACCACCCTCATCTCCAACACAGAGCAGCACCATCGCCACTCCCATCTACAACTGGTTTCCTGTTTTGAAGTAAAGCATCCTTCACACGCGCTATAAAGAATGCTTGCGGAAAAATTATCTTTCTACCAGTCCTGGGCTGGTCACGTAATTTACAGGCTCATCGCTAATAGTTACCTCAATAAATTAGACACAGTTAACACAATGCCATCCACAGAAAACAGTGCCACCCACAATAGTCATCACTGTGAAGCTTATGCTGTGGTAAACTGGCCCTTGTGCCACAAATGACACCAGACTCGCTGGTATCAGCTCATCTACAAGTCTCTCTTTGGCAAATCCTTGTACCTCAGCTCGCTCCTCAATATCCACCAACCAAGATTGCTGCCCTCATAGATACAGCAAACTGATCACTACTCGTCAAAACATTATTTGTCCGTCTGTCTTTTACTTTCTCTGCTGCCAGTGACTGGAAGAAACTTTAAAATACTTTCAAACTTCGCATTTTCATGAATCCTTCCTCCTTCTAAAACAAATTGAGCAGCTCTCTGATCTCTGCACCTGGTAAAAACCTTATCCATCTGTACACACAAATATTGACAGTATATTTGGGTGCGTAATATATTGGCTATGTCTCTGATAGATTTTTTTCTAGATTGCTCTGCCTCATGATGGCCAGCTTGATTGGTATTGAAACGTTCTCATCAGTCTAATGTTTGAACATACATACGCATTCAAGGTGATTCTTTCATTCTCTTTGCATTCTTTCAACCAGCTTCACGCGTCAGGCACTTGAATTTCATTTAAGTTAACAAAAGTGTCTTTTTAAAGGTTAATTTGTTGACTATTTTTCCCTTTTAATGTGTTAGGGTGAATGTACAGAGGGTGATAAGTTGGGGTTGGTGTACAGAAGACCATCTTGATGTATGTACCGTAGTAGTCCATAGTATGGCAAGAACATCTCAAATAAGTGAAACGAAACAAAAGTCCATTAAATTTACAAACATTTTCAGAAAGTACTCAGCATATGTGGGATGTCTTTCAAGAATGTTGTAAACACACTGCAGGTGACGACATAAAGCTGGTTGAGAGAACTTTTAACTGGCACTCTATAAACAGTACAGTATGTAGCTGATATATATGCAGTATGGCACAGCACTCCCCCACATCACAAAGTCCACAACATACATGACAGTTTAATGCTACTGGCCTTTGTGTGCCTCCTCTATTATTCTAGCTGTGTCCTTGCCATTTCACACTAACATGCTACACATCCTTTGCTCACGTCTCCATCCAAGACGCTTCACAACAGGCCCTTTAGCACTGTTGTTCCATCCAGAGGCTGATTAACCTACCCCGAGCCAAGAGCTTTATTTGGCTTGCAAAGCAGCATGCACTGCCAGTTTGTCTCCTTTCTTGCCTCACTCCTGGTCAGCCAAGCACAGTGGCTCATTAGTTCATTAAAAGGAGGATGCTGCCTGACATTCGAAGGCAAGGAAGAAAGAAGAGAGTCAAAGCAGAGGCTCTAATTATGCGAGATTGATGCTTTGAGTGAACAACCTGGTAATCAGTGTTTTTGATTTGTTTAATGGCCCTACAGGGATCAAGAAGAGTGACCTATTCTGATCATTAGTACAATTAATGCATAAACACAAGACCATCAAATGCTCTCTCTCCCAATCTCTCTTTCTCACATTAAAATGTATTTGTTAAACTTTCTGTGTGACAACCACTGCAGAAACATTGATGTTTGTATGGAATTCAGTGGTGTACATTGTACCAAAGTAATGATAAGGTAATAAATGCAATTATAACATTTAATAAGGAAACACTGAAATTTGAATAACATAGTGAAACGAGTAAAATAAAGTTATGCAAACAACAATATTTCAATATTCCCGTAGGACAGGGATTCAAAGCATCCCTCCAGATCCACTTAAAAATGGCGGAATGATGACAGAATAAAGGTTTTGCAATGGCCTTCCCAGTTTTGTGACCTGAACCCCATTGAAAACCTGTGAGGTGTGATGATGAGGAGATTCCACAAGCAAAGAACAAAGAATGTTAAAGATCTGGAGAGATTCTGCATGGATGAATGCTCTCAGATCCTTTCTGTGTTCTCACACCTCATTAAACATTATAGGAGAAACTCTGTGCTTGTATATTGTCAAGGGGAAGGTATACAAAGTACTAAAAGCAGAGGTGCCAATAATTACGAGACATGTTTTCTTAGAAGAATCTTTGTTGCTTAATAAATAATATATTTTTCTTTTGCAAAACAAATTTCCCTCATATATTTAAGTCAATTTAAGCTGTTAATCAACAATGCCATTGTTTTTGCTTAAAAAGAGACAAAACTCTTTTGATATAATTTTGACATAAGCTGTATCCCATTTTGCTATTGGAGAAGCAAGTGAGGGACCCAGGAGACCAAGGTAGTGGATCAGGGAAAGGGAGCCACACGACAAACTGTCTGACTGTCACTGCAGAGCTAGGAAGACATTTCTTTGGGGAGAGATATTCAGAAGCTATCATAGGGGAGCTATGCTGTGTACTCACAACACAAAGTGGTCTCTCCTGAATACACACACAGACAGAGATGGGTTGAGCTGGTGGTAGGAGAGAAAGTGGAACAGGGGGAACATTCTTACAGGATTATGGGTTGTCTTTACCCTGCCGTTTGTCATACATCTAATACAGTACCAAGGCATGTACTGTATTTTACAAGAGCAGAGATATGGCACATAGAAATGTATTACACGAGCAAATATATTGTAACTAGTCATGTATTAAAAAAGACCAGAAATATGGCACATAGATATATATTTTACAAGAGCAGAGATATGGTAACTAGTCATATGTTATTCAAGAGCAGAGATACACTATGTAGAAATGTACTATATAAGAACAGAGCTATGGTTACCGGACATGCATTTTACAAGAGCAGAAATATGTTAGATAGAAATGTATTATACAAGAGCAGAGCTATGGTTACCAGACATGCATTTTACAAGAGCAGGGATATGGCATCTGTACATTCATTGTACAATATTAGAGTTATGGTACCTAGTAATGTATTATTCATTAAGAATGGGAATGAGGCTTGAACATGATTTATACAAGAACAGAGATATGGTAAATAGAAATGTATTATTTAAGAACAGAGACATCTACATTTACATGTTGACAACATCTAAATTTTGACATAATCTTTTAAAATACAGGGTATACAGTACATTTTGAATAAAGTATGCTATGTCATACAAAATGTGTATGCTATGTCACAAAATGGATTTGTACTCAATGATATGAAATGGTTGATCTAGAACAAAATTGGATGACGGAGTACACAAAGAATAAATATGAGACATGTTTTGGCTCATGAGCACCATTTTCACAACTAGTGGCTGAAATTGTACAAATTCTTTAACATGAACACAGGTCTCTGGGTTGGCCATGTGGTTTTAAGATTAGGTCAAGTAGATAATAGAGGGCAAACTGTAAAGGAGGTAGAAGCTCATTGGGAAATAACTTTATTTTCTCTTCATTAATTAAGACTGCCCAACCATGAGGTCATGTGACCCTCAGGGGGACGAGTCACACTGCTGGCAAATGTCATGTCTCACACACTGTCATGGGGCTATGGGGAAGAGGGCGGTGTGGATGAGGTTAAGGAGAAAGAGAGCGAGAAGGAGAGAGAGAACGAGAGCGGTGGAGGGTTGAGTGTGTAATGTGTAGGTTATTAAGAGAGGGGGAGAGGGAGAGAGAAAGAGAGCAAGGAAGAGAGCGTGTGTAATGTGTATGTTAATTGAGAGAGAAAGAGAGAGAGCAGGGAAGAGAGAGTGTGTAATGTGTATGTTAAGACAGCATGGTGGGACTGGGACTGTGTTAAATGGCCTTGTCTGCCCATGTGGTATAAATATACACCATTACCTCAGTAGACACTGTGGAGTAGCTGGTATATGCAGGAACTAAATCCTGTTCATCTTCATCAGGAGCTTTTAAGTCCTTCTGAAGTCTGTCTTTTCCAGTGACCAAGATTCCCTCACGACTCACCTACCCCCCCCCCCCCCCCCCACCCCTCCCAATCCCTCCCCTCCCTCCCCCCGATACAGCTTACCAAACAACGTCTGTGAGGGAACATGGGACATAATCTGTCCAATGAATCATCGCCTCACCACACCGGCTCCTCTCACTCCGAGTCGGCAAGCTAACGCAGGCCCTGAAAGTGTGGATGCTTTTTCCTGAAACGCCGGTCGGGGTAGGAAGGGAGGGAAATAGAAATAGATCCTACTCTGTTTAGTTAGGCAGCTCCAGGTCTTTAGTGGCTGAGAGGTCAAACAATTATAGTTGCCTGAGGAAGAAAACATGAAAGACACCAGGGGCCCAATCAGAAGGAACCCCCCATGCGCCCAACACAGAAATAAAACTGACAGACGCCATTTATCTACATACCATATTCACATGCGGGAGTTAGTTTGGAATGACAAGATGGTGGCTGACTCTCCTGCTCCTGCTAGGTCAATGGGGACAAGGCTGTGGGTGGGTGTGTGTGTGACCTGGGGCCTCATCATCTCCACCATGGGGCTAACAGCCAGCAGATCCATTGGCTCATGTCATCTGTGACATTGGGATTCTATTAGCAGCAAAGCGCTGGCCTGTTGCCCTGTGGTGAGGCCATGATTGATCTGTCATGGGAGATGCTCCTGCCTCCCTCATTGTCACCCACAGGGCTCCATTTGAAACCTCTAAAAAGCCCCCCCCCCCCGGACCCTGGGCTTGAACTCTACCTGAATGGGCGGGGGAGGAGCTGAAGGTCACCCATAACCATGGGCCCCAAATAAAGTGGCTGTGCATGTTGGACAGGGGCCATAATCGGCAGTGAAAAGTGGGGTTATTTGTTATCGATTCCCAATGAAGAAGATCAATCGCATCCATAAGGCTGTTTATGCTCAAGCTCAATCAGAGGCACAGTCGATGGAGGAAAGGAGCGGAGGACTGGACCGTGGGGAAGGACGGGGGAAGGTGGCCGGCAAACATTGTCCTCCTTTGAATCAGGGAATAGTGATTGGTTTTCACAGCCGGACTCATTTGTGTTTTTACTGAATTACTCCGGATGCCCAACCTGAACCCAGTTAAGCGTGTCACTTAGCGTTTGGAGAAGTTTGCAGGGTAGCGGCCCTCATGTTTCAATGAGAGACTGTGGTTAAGTAGCCGCTTGTCATGTATATTTATTTCATTTCTTCTCATAACGGACTGCCTACGATTGGTGTCCAGACTGTTCACATGGGGATGGATGGCAGAGAAAATGTGAGGTTGTTGGTTATGCAAGATGCTGATTGGCTGAAAGCTATGTAATATATGGCCAATATGTCATTGCTTAAATCGCTTCTTAGGCCAGACCCTTTGTGATAGAGCTGGAGGATGGTGGTATATTGCCAATGTACCAAAATTGCTGTTATTAACCTGAAACCAAAGCAGCTAGAACAGTAAAAATAATGGTTTCATGATAGCCATGGTATATGTTGTCTTATAAACCGGGTGGTTTAAGTCCTGAATGCTGATTGGCTGACAGCTGTGATATATGAGTCCAAACAAAATGGTTATGACATTACATCACTTTTTGCTGCTCTAATAGTGTTGGTAACAGGTTTATAAGAGCAATACGGCTCATAGGGGGTTTGGTATATATTGCCTGTATACCACAACTAAACACTGTGTCCAGGCACTCCACCTTGTGTTGTGCCTAAGAACAGCTTTTAGTCATGGTATACTGCCTTATTGCCTTATTGCTTGAATGTACAACAGGTATCCCCAGTGCATTAGTGCCTAAATGTACAGGTAAGATGCCAAAAAAACACAGATAAAGTGAAGTACTTTTAAACGCCAAAACTAGTGGCAACGGAGCATCAATTTAATTAAACAAGAAAAAACGTCAACTTTGCTGGGGAATTGAAATTCGACATCCTGAAATGCTTTGAAACATCATGCAGTGGGTTATAACACCACCTGTTCTAGTGTTGCGCAACACCTAGCCACCAGTGATGTGCAGTTCACAAACGAGTCCTTATTTTTGATCAACCGTTTCTAGCGACTTCAATTTAATTGTGTGATTGAGTAGCTGGCAGTTATGAGTTCTCCTACTGGCAGGAGTCATACTCATACCCCTCTAGATCAGTGCCCCGACCGTGCACAGAGAAAGACAAAGTCATGGACAACAATAGGGGAGAAACAATATATGTTAAGAACCAAAGATGGCGTGCAAATATTAAAGCAATGAATTGATTGGGTGTTATGATAGACACAATATTATAGAGATTTGCTGAATGTAATCGCTGATTTGACTGGGGGGAAGCAATGAGTTATACAGCAGCAGGATCATTCGTACAGTCAGCTCAGTTCTCTGACAAAAAACTTGGTTTCATTTTTGCAGCGGAGATAACGTGTATTTCTGCTTCAGGCAGAAAAATACATGTTCAGAACTAATGGTGCAAGAATGAATGCAATTAATTGATTATTGAACGTTATTATAGACACAGCTTTGTAGATCCAAACATACAGTCTCTATTCAACATACTTGAAAATGAATCATGGCTGGAGCAACTTGAGTTAGAGAACAATATGTGTTCATCAGCCTCGCAGCAGTCAAGCAAAATAGGTTTACAGTTTAATCTGGTTGCAGATGTAAATATACCTATAACGCTGTCTTAGGCACCTGTAATTTGAACAAAAGCCATTTATTTGGGTTGTAAGTTTTTATTTGTAATATATATACAAATACAAATGTGTAATATATACATACAAACACATAAATAAACACTTTCTACCAAAATAAATGGCTTTAGTTTGACTTTCATGTACCTAAGGGTTCTGCACAATACTGTGGTTTGTAATATATCAGTGTTGCTTAGCAGTCACAAATGCACATTGTTTAAAGCACACGTTTACGTTTCCCAGGCACAAAAGACAGCATTAAGCCCTTACGCTGAATGAGATGTTAATGAGAAGCTTGTAGAATTATGACTCGTTAGAGTTTTTAGTTCTTCATTTATCATCTTAATTTACAGCAATTCCCTCACTCAGACAGGAGCAAAAACATGTGCAACATTCTTTGCCCAATTAATGTGAGGAATGTGACCACCTTGCTATCATGTCACCACGCACAATGCTGCCTTCCCGTGATTGTGCTTGTCATTGTCCAGATCTGCCATTTTGAACTTGTTCATGGGCTTGATTGAAATTAGTTGTGATGATGGACAAATTCAAGAAACACTTAGATGGGTCCTCATTAGCCATTAACAACATGTTAATTGTGTTTCTTGATTCCGTTTCTGCACGAGAGAAACAACACTGACATTTTCCTTTGTTTTTTTATGGACTTATACATGCATTGAAACTCCAAAACATTACCACTCACTAATACCCTGGATTTAGAAAAACATTGGTGCCTTTCATAGTACTTCTATCCTGTTTTTGAAACAATTATTTTAAAGGAAACCCTAATGTAATCTGTAACCGAATATTCTTCATATTAGAAACCTTTCTCTATTTCACAACCTTGCATCAGAAACAACTGATTCGCGGATTTCAAGGTTGAGAAGGAAAAGAACTGCTCGGCAAGAGGTTATCCACCAGCACCGCCATCTCCTCCAGTACTGCAGTGTGATTTGAATAATCTTGAATAAAATGTGTTTACATAGTCGTGGAGCTTTTAATCCTTTTTAACTCATACAGTGAGAAGCAACACTTAGGAACATGGGGTATATGTGAATTAACAGTATGAAAGTACAAACAGTACAGAATATTGAAATTGCCCCCGTGGGCAATTCCGGTCTCTGCCACCGAGACATTCTAGTGCTCCATTTTACACAAAGGAAAATCTCTCACGAATCCATGATATACATTCGCCACACCACTCATTGAAGGAGAATTGTTCATGCCATTTTCAGCCTCCCACCATTCATCTCACCACTCCAGACCTCCTTCCCTTAATCCCTCCATCCTTCTTTCACCCCGCCTCAGCACCCCTCGCTCCATCCTTCCGCCCCACCTCCACAGCAGGGAGCCTGTGTAGGGCAGAGCATGTGACCAGGAGGGTGGGAGCATGTCAGGCCTGCTTGCCTGCGGTCGTGCCATTCGCTGATTTGTCTCCCCCAGTGCTTTATTGATTTTGTTTTAAACAAGGGGAAGTACGTGAAGAATGGGGGGCCTGAGGTGACACGGAGAAAGGAGAGGAGGAGGGGAAACAGAGGGGGGAGAAAAAAGGGAGACTTTGGGGTGGGGAGCTGGGGGTGGTTGAAAGAGGGGTTGAGAGAAAAATTGCTTTTAACACAGATTTGAATCTGCGTTCCAGTTCCTAGGTGGACTGAGTCTCACACAGCGTGGGATCGGATAGGTGGAGGGAGGTGGGGAAGGGTAGGGGAAGAAAGTGTGACAGGGAGGGAGTGATAAAAAGGATGGGGGGTGAAGAGATGAAGGCACAGTGAAAGGAAGTGAGGGAAGAAAGAGTGGGAGAGAGAGGCAAAAGGGCCCTGTATTTAAAAATCTCTTTTATTCCAGCAGCCTGTACTTTGTGGTTTCTAAATGAGTTCTGGGCTTGGCTATGGCAAATGTGTCTCATTTCGTGTCATGGTACAGTTCCTGCCTTAAAATGATTCCCTGTTTAGTTCAATTTAAGTTGCTGCACAGAATAATCGATCTACCCATTAATTCTACTTAGCAGTGCTGCACAGTACAAGCCTGTGCTTTAGTAGTCCACAAAGGCCACCTGTGCTGAATAGGTGACCTTTACAAGGCTTGGGCTGCCATTGATTTTCAGCAAGAACTGGGTGTTCGGGACAGGGCCACAGATGAAGATAAACTATGAGGCTAAATCACTTTTCTTGGACCCCATTTTCTCTCTTTTTTACCTTCTCTTTGCTTGGAAATGCATATGTTCCCCCCCACCAATACGGCTTCTTTTTCTACAGAAGGGCATCCTATGTAAAAGTGCCTGTCCAACCCTAGGCAGCCGGTGAAGCAGAAGGAGAAGGCTATGGTTGGGTTTTAGGGAGTGCAGTGTGAGGGGCCTCCCAGTGACATGGTCTCTTGGTATTTGCAGTTTGTTACAGAGTGTTTAGAAGCAGGGACTACTGTGTGACCATTAGCTCTCCCAGAGCTGTTCCCTCCCAACCCAGGAACCCAACACTAAAATGAGGGCATCAGAAACACTAAGATCCAGCCACGTTCAAGAAGATTGAGGAGAATTCCAATCCTAAATCAAATGGGCAATAGGCTTTAAAGGTGCCTATTATCTTCATTAGAAAAAAAGCAAATGACAGCATGAGAAGGCTAGAGGAGGGGCTTGGTGAGCAGTGTCACAAGGTGGGAGTTCAGGGAGAAGGAAATGGGAGGGGCTTGGTGAGCAGTGTCACAAGGTGGGAGTTCAGGGAGAAGGAAATGGGAGGGACTTGGTGAGCAGTGTTACAAGGTGGGAGTTCAGGGAGAAGGAAATGGGAGGGACTTGGTGAGCAGTGTTACAAGGTGGGAGTTCAGGGAGAGTGCAGACCAGCTAGGAGAGTGTTTTCTCCCCCACACTCACCGTATATCAATGTTGACTATAAAACACCTCTTTAAATTTAATACCCATTCATGAATAAATGCATGCATACAAATGTCTCCTGATGGCAGGAGGTGTTGGGAGCAGGTTAGGTCAGAGGCTGTCAGCTGAGAGAGGGACGAGAGTGAGGAGAGGTGGAGAGGTGGAGTGAGAAAGGGGTGGCTGCCACTTTGTAGGGGACTCAAGGCTGGGGCGTCTAAATGCGCGCGACAGGGCATGTCGCTCACTGTGGTGAGGGTTAAACCTGAGGCCCCCCTCTGTGGTGTGGAAACGCCCCCCCTTAGCACACATGCATGCACATATATATATATATATATATATATATATATATATATATATATATATATATATATATATACAGACCTACACACACCCACACACACACACACAAACACTGTCATGCACACACACACACATTAGTCATTAGCTGTGCCAGTATGTGACAGTGTGCTCAGGGGGAGAGGGGCTCTCCAGTGGCTTTAGGCAGAACAGCAGAGGAACTAGGGGTATCTGTCTCACTTAAAGTGGCTGTCCTCTCCACAGTAAATCTTCACCTTACTTCCTCTCATCTCAAAGCAAAGCCCCCCTTTTTGCCCCCTGCCGTGACTCTCTACAAAGAGCACGGACGCAGTGACTCAGAATGACTCAGACTCCCTGCCTACCACGTCCAATCAAAACCCCCTCTGCAGACAACTCACACACCTCTCGCCAGAAACAGCCAGCCGCCCCAAAACGTTCTGAGGCAAAACAAATTCAGAAATAAGAGAGACACTTCCAATGTGTTTTCTGCTCCAGTGATCTCACTTAGTCAGAGTTGTTTTCTGCAGATTGGGGAGATGCTTGGAGGTCGTCTGATGTGCTGCTTTCTGGGCTGCAGCTTCCGCCAGTTCAAGGTTGAATCTTGGACACGTGACTCTTTTGGCGATACCTTCTTTATTTTCCGCTCAAATTGAAAGAAGAAAAGGAGACAGAAAGAGAGGAGCTGGAGAGAACTACAGGAGAAAAACAAGACAGGTCCACCATACATGTTTTCTGATGAGATAAACCGCTTATAAACAAGCCGGGATTTTCTCCAAGTGTCAGAATGAAACATAAGCGGGCTTTAGAGCTAGCTAGCGGGTTTGGAGTGGAGGGAGACTGACGGTGTTGGCCGAGAGAGGGGACAGCAGGTGACAGTGTGGAGGGTGACGTTGGGGTATTGATATGCTGGGAATGGAGCTCAGAGCAGATGGACAGAGCAGGCTGGCCCTGTGTCACTCCTCTGAGCCCTGGCTCCCACTCACAGCCTACCCCCTTGGACGGACGCTCACACACACACACACACACACTCACGGGCCAACAGAGACATCTACTGTATGTGCCCACGTTTACACACACACACACACACACACACACACACACACATGTAAGGGCCTCCCACCCCTCGCCCAGGCCCCCCACACAGCATGCCCAGTGGCCACCAAGAAGCTCCAGGACAGACTCTTCATGCTCGGCTATCATTAATAAGTTGTCATTGCAACAGTTGGACAGATCAGTGGAGCTCCTCCATGCTGGTATGGCAGATGTGCCAGGCTAATGACGCTAGTTGGCCGGGCCAGAGACTGATCTGAGAGCAGTGGTGAGTGTGGTATGGAGGGGTGTGGAGAGATCCGACCATGGCAGCCCTCCCTGCTGATGCATAAGGGAGAACACAGATTGGTCAGAGACCGGGAGGGGGTGTCATTCTGGGAACTCTTGTATGGGCAGATGGAGGGATGGGTCTGGTTGTGTACTGTTCAGAGACACAAGTTTCTTCTTCTACCTTCCCCCCCCCCCTCACTAACTCTCCGTATCCTGTCTTCCCCCTTCACCCTCTCTGTCTTAAACTGACACTTGTTTAGCTCAACAACATGCCTGGCTGCCTCCCTCTGTCTTCCTCCTCCTCATCTGCTCCTACTTCCTCCCTTCTATCCTCCGTTCTTTCGTTCCCTCTGCCTCACTCAGTACTGCTGTTGTCATCCCCCCTAGGAGTGAGGAAAGAGTGAGGGTGGGGGAGGGGGGGGGCGCAAAAAAGTGCAAGCGCTGGTGAATTGCTAATAGGCTATCATAGTGCTCTGGAAGTCCAGGCTTGCTGGAGGTCTGTAAACCATTAAAGAAACGTCAACTCGGCATAGGTACGCCGGGAATTATGGGTCAGCGGCCAGGAAACATTTCAGGCTACCTACTGGCCAAAGCAGCACCCTGTAATCTGTCACAATCCGGCACCTGCAGTGACAGCAATGGAAACATCCCCTACTCATCATACAGGGCGGCGAAGTCAACACATGCATGGCTATGGGTCTGTGCGTGCGTGCGTGCGTGCGTGCGTGTGCGTGTGTGTGTGTGTGTGCGTGCGTGTGTGTGACTTGGTGACTGACTGAATGGGTGTACATGTTGCGTATGCCTGCATACATGCCGACTTTCCAATCATACACTGTATACTAACATTTTACCCCCTCACTGGGAATTCTTGCAACGGAACGCAACATCCAAAGCAGATATAGAAACGCTTGAAAAGAACATCCTATTAAAAATATATTTATTTTTTTAGCACAGAAGCTTAAGTATCTACATCCGTGTAATGGCTCTCACTGTGATGGGTCCAGTTTATCTGGCATTTCCTGATCACCACCCACCCTGTTGGCATCAGCCGCCCCTAGATGTGAGAAAGAAGGCGTGCTGAGAGTGGCGTGCTAGGATTGACATGCTGGGCACCACACTGAACCATCCCGGTTTGGTCGTGTCACTCTTTTATCGACTCACCACAATTCCTTAAAAGGCACACAAGAGCAGTACACATGCATAACATATAAAGACCACCAAAAGTCTTAATCACCGGTGTGGTTGGGCGGGAAAGATCCATTAGAGAGGTGGGCAAATGGGAGAGAGCAAGGGAAAGCAGAGAGAGGGCGGTTGCTGCTCCAGCATTTGTTGACACAGATTAACAATGAGACTCCCAGAGCTCAACACACTACAGTAATGCATCATGTCAATAGCTGTTTGGAGCTGAAAAGCAGCAGTGCCAAAGATCTCTGGGAATGATGCCCTTCTCCTGATAGCCAAGTCAGGGAGGGGAGAACGAATTACCAATACCCAATAATTCTTTCTCTATTCCCCCCTTTTCTCATTGCCCATTCTTTCTCTCTTTCTCTTTCGCCTCCGCCCTCCCTCTTTCCCTCCTCCCTCCTCCTCCTCCCCTCCCTCCCCTCCCTCCCTTCCCTCTGTTTCTTTTTATCTCCCTTGGATGTCCTGGTGACTGAAGGCTCAGCATGACTGGATTTAAGCATCAGCTCAATCCCCCTATCTACTTCCCGTCATGATTGGACAGTGTTTCTGTCACCAAACCCACACTAGTCCACCACAGAACCACTGTTAGACACTCGCTACACTGACAATCACGAGGATCCGCTAGCACAGCCAAGTTCGGTTCGGTCCTTGCACTTAATTCAAAACCCCAGACAAAGCCCAGTTGAAGATTGTGAAGCCTGGCGGGAGACTGGGAGTTTGATGTGTGACATTCACCTTCATGAAAACTTGATGAGTGCTGAAAATGAAGAGGCCTCTTTGGGCCCTAATGAGGGCCGGGCTACAGTGGCAGACTGACACAGCGGTTTACAGGGTGGGAGCTGTTGCTGCTATTAAGCATTAGTGGTTGATGAGCCCATTTGGAAGTGGTTCTGTAGATGAACTGTGGTGGGCCGATTACATGTAAACACTGTTCAGGATGGCGTCAGGTCTAAAGGAGGCCTGATGGGAGAGAGGCTAGTGCAGTGGTGCTGTCTTTACTGGAGCATTGCAGAAGATGATGCAAACCAGTGAGCGAGAACTGTCATGGAGGTGTGTGTGTGTGTGTGTGTGTGTGTGTGTGTGTGTGTGTGCGCATGTGTGTGTGTGCGCATGTGTGTGTGTGTGCGCATGTGTGTGTGTGTGTGCGTGCGTGTGTGTGTGTGTGTGTGTATGCGTGTGTGTGCGTGTGCGTGCGTGTGCGTGTGTGTGTGTGTGTGTGTGTGTGTGTGTGTGTTTGCGTGCAAATGAGAGGCAAGTTTACTATGGCTGCCTATATTGTCTGTTTTGTTTATTACTGCAGTATTAAGGAACTAGGTGGGAACTAGTAAGGCTAGAGTTTGACTACACTCACTATTACATTGCCTGTCGGGACGTGCAGCTAATAAACTTGACGACACAGTAGATTGCAGTGCTACGGAGAAGACACCGAAAACCCATCCACTGGCACAAAGACCATCCAACCGCCCTAGAGTCAATTAGGACTTCTGTCTACAGGACTATGATCATCATTGTCACACTCCTCTCTGTGACAGTAGCATCCATGGCCCTTAAGCTTTCAGCCTGTCAAACCCTCTGCTCCAAACTCCTGTTGGGTTGGCTCTGATGGAAATCCCCGGGCTTATGGTTTTGCCATAGCCCAAGCACTGAAGGTTCTTATCAGGGCTACCACACTGGTGCTAGCAGCACATTTTCGCACACGTACAGACATACGCCCAAACACACACACTCCGTATTTCATTTCTCTCGCTCTGCTGCCTACTGTTAATTTTTTGTATTTAAAACAAACTTAGAAACAAATGAGGTTCTCATGAAATCCCAACTAAACGCCACAATCCCAACTAAATGCCACAATAAGAGTAAGAGAAGTTATGAGACTGTGTGTACCCTCACAACCGACTCTCTTCCTCTGGTTTTACCTACTGTTTTTTTTTTTGCTCATACTCTGTGTAGGCCAGAGAACTCTATGATTTCTCAGTTTTTGTTTTCTCTCTTTGTAGTATATGTATAATCAGAGCTGGGGTTCTGTATCACCTCTCAGCACATGTTCAGATCAGCAGGAACGATTTTTCACTGGTGAAGCTGTGGGATACCTTGGCAGCTGTGTAGTAGTGCTTGCAATTCCATAAGTACTTACAGGGTTACAGCCATGATGACTAGCTGAGCTCTCACCTCAACAACAACGTTATTTCAAAAACACATATTCTATATGACATTTGTGTCAAGATTTACAAAAGCAAAACAAGCAATCCGACTATTAAACCAAAAATAGGCCCCCATTAGTCCAATGCCAAATACGCTAAAACAATATTCATTATGAATCCTATTATAAGGCCAGCACAGCGTGATAGCTGAGCTTGGGCTACTGAAACGCAGAACACCAAATACATTTCGTTAGCTGGATACCACAACTGTACAGAAGCAAGTCAAAGGGAAGTTAACCATAAACCATTGACAAAGTTGATGCTGGAATGTCAGCTGGTTAAATATACAATTAATATGAAAATTACTTTCCATTCTAGCTTGGCGTTTCATATTTTAAAGCTAGACCCATGAAAACTAATTGCAAAATGTTAGCTTCTGGCTAGTTTTGCCCATTTTTGCAAAACTCTTTAATACATCCTAATAACATTCTCAATCTAAGAAGATTTTGTGTTTCACTGTATTTCATGGTTAATGTCCCAAGCATACCCCACTGACAAGCTAGCCATTCATTAACTAACAAGAGAAATCATTTTGTAACAACAGGGCTGGATACTTTAATGTTACAGAGTGCCTGTAGAAACAGATCTAGAAACAGATACCCTCTGTTCCAAGATCTGTCCTAGATAAATCCTCTCCAGAAACCAAATTTTCTACCGATTTAAATGTTTGACTCTGGAATAGGAGAATTCTAGCTTCAGGCATCGTTTTAGTCCAAAGGTATGTCAATCAATATTTTCTTGGCTAAGGTACGGTAACAGGTTGGGGGTACACCAGACTACGCCCAATTTATTATATATAAGTTTGAATTTAAACTAGTTTTCATTAGATTAGATTAGATTCAACTTTATTTTCATTGAAGAATCACAGTACAATGAAATGCAGTTTGCGTCTTAACTAGTAATGCAAATAGAGGAGGGCAGAACATGTACAAGTATTACTGTAAGTATTACTAAAAGTATATGTATGTACACGTGAGATGTACAGAAATGCAATTGCATTATATACGGCAATTCTAACTGTGCAGTGGAAGTACATACAGAGGGCAGAACATTTAGAAGTATAAATTGTTATGTTTGTACAAGTGAGATAAATAGTTGTTCGGGTACAAGTGGTTAATGGAATTATGAATATGCAATCGAATCAAATTGAAGGAGTGCATGTGCAACTGAAATGCAGTGATAGCAGCAATGAAGTTCCGAAAGAAGACATATATGTGTATGTAACAGTAGAAAATCCAAGTACAGCGGCAGTTCTAAACGTGCAATGAAGGCCCATTTTTAGGTGCAAGTCGGCATGTGTGAAGGAATAGCAGCAATGACACGTGCCTGTAGACCACTGAAAACGTACTCTGTCAGGCAGTGACAATCCAGTAGTACGAAGGGAGGGAATGGTTCGGGATGGGTCACAGAGTTCCACAGGGTTACAGTAGATAGCCTGGTGGTGCGAGAATGGAGAGACCTGTACCACAGCCTGATGGGAGGAGAGAAAACTGTTTGTTTCCTGGGTGTGAAGGGTCCCTGGTGATGCCGTGCACCCTGCACATTAGCAATGCAAGTTGGTATTTGGTTTCAAAAGCAATCACTTTTCCATGTGGAAACATCACTTACTTTTCGAATAGATTAATCATCATGGAATGATACTCAAGCCCGGGAGGCAGATCGGTTTTAGAATAAAACAAGCCTACTTAAAAGTGGTGTGAAAGACATTGCCAACCCAGCGTAGTGCTACATTAGTCCCTTGATCAGTGAGGAGGCGGGGTTATTTAGGCGGTGACCTCATCTCAAGCACACTTAGCTGTCCCAAAACAACATAACAACGTAGCTATTTGTGCTCGAGTACACAAGACACATGGGGAAGGTGTTGTTGTAGATGATTGGTTGGTAGGCAAAGCCGATTAAGCCATGCTTATCATGCCAGGAATTTGTCACAGCATCCTTATTGACCAACGACGAGCACGTTTGACAGACTGTTTGATCAGGCCGGCTAGGCTTATGCCCAACGACAGTTCAGCACCGTGTTTCTCCGGCCTGGAGCCTCCAGTGTTCTGATCAATAATTGGGAATATTAATTATCACAGCAGAAAGAAGTTGTTTATTATCCTGACAGTGATATAAAACAGGAAAGTGCGCTTGGATGGCCTGGCAATATTGACTTAATGAACAAAAGATTGTCTGTTATACTACGTACACTGTAGACGTATGTGTTTTGGGCATAAATGAAAATATTTTCCATTAAAGCAGAATTACTATGTATGCACCTTCAGACATGCCAACCCTCTAACTTTTTTGAGTACCAGAGGCGTAGGGCAAATTGGAGATTCAACTTTCTTGCGTAGCATGCGCTGAATTTGAAAACTATCCTGACCCCTGATCTTTTATTAAAACATGTTGGTTAAGTCTAAATTGATTAAAAAAAACGTTTTTTGGGTGGGGGTTGAGGTAATTGCTGCTCTGTCTATCTCAGTCTCCTCACTCTCATCCACTGACATAGCTTTACTGACTGGCTGCAATAACAATTACTTGCTAAATTAACTGCTAATTTTGTTATTGCATGTGACCATTAAAACTTTTTTTTTCTTATTCCAAAAGTCACCAATCTTTGTAAATTAGACATTGTTTGCCTTTCCACAACACATGGAGTGGAAAAGGGATTTGTCCATGTGCTTATGTACAGCCGTAAGTCAGCAAACTCTGCATCACAACAGGCAGCTATGTCGAATACTTATTTGTGAATCTCCAAGTCAGTTGACACAAACTACGTAGGCCTACATATCTCAGAGTTGCAGCTAGAGATATGCAGTTTGCGAACGATGCATTCATTTTGAACAAACCTTTTTAGTGACTTGGGACTCGCGAGTCATTCTAGTGAATCGTTCAATTGTATCGTTCATTCGAACGTTTGACAACGGATTTCTACAACACGATCAATTGCTTCATAACGGGTCCTCCTACTTTGTTCTCCGATCAACGGCTATGTATATTCACAGAGAAAAATAGATCAAGCCAGGAACATCATAAAGACATGTTTACTGACAACTGAATGCAGACTATAAGATATAGGGTAGTTAGTTGAATAATGATGTCAATAAACAAAAACTGACGAAAACAAGCACGGAGCCGCTGTCTAAATGAAAAAGATTTGTGAACGACTGACTGGTTCTGTTTAATCGTTCAATTGAACGGTGATTCGTTCTTTTGAACGACTGGGAGCGTAGTTCTACCCAACCACGGAAAACTGTTCGTTTTACGTTCTCAAAGAAAAATAGATCAAGACGGTAGCATTATAAAGACGTGTGTCACAGATCACTGGGCACATGTTAGGTTGAAAATAATTTGTTTAATGTAACAGTTGATTTTTTTATTGTAGCCTACTAATGAACCCATGAAATCATACAACGAGCCTTTGCCAAAGTAAAAGATTTGTGAATGACTGCTTCTTTCAGTTTCATCGTTTAACTGAACGATTATTTCATTCATTTGAACACCTGCCTGCGGAAGTTCTACCCCAACCGCTGGCTTCCAGCTCAGCAGCCTACTCTCACTCTAAGAGCTGACAGTTTGACGTTCTCAAAGAAAAGTTGATCAAGAAAGTAGCATTGTCAATTGTCAACATTGTCAACATGTTTGTTAACCGATAGTTGGACGCTGGTCCTACAGTAATTCGATATAGGCTACTGAACGACTCGACATGATCCGAGTCAGTAGAAACAGTCTAACTTCCCATCAGTAGTTTAAAATGTGTTAAAAGGCCCTATACATTTCTGTGACCCTTTAACATGACTATTGTGCCTATATACAGAGAATTGCGTAGTTAGTTCACAAAATGCATGCATGTTGGCAGGTCTGCACATAGTGTTCTTCAGGTAGAGAGAGACACTGCTTGCCAAATCCCCCAAATTCAGTATTGTGCCCGGCCACAATAACATTTAATAATTCTAATACAATTTCTTTCTTAGGCTGCCATGAAAATGTTTCAGAATTTGCAGGCAGTTCATCATACCTGGGCTGAGGAAAACATCAATGCAAAACATTGTTCAATTCAAATGTGCTCCTGAAGGGTCCACAATAATTTGCCATTGTATTCAGAAACAGACACAGCCTTTTGCCAGATACAGCATCGCAAAAAAATATTAATATAATGCCAGCAAAGTAAAGACAACACAGCATCACAGCCATAAACAAGACAATAAAAGGTTAATTGAGGGCATTTTCCTGGTGGAGTGTTAATGGCCATTCACATACGAGAAGTCTGATTTGTAAAGGGGAACGTAATTACTATGTGACCGGTTTATACATCAACTTATTTTTTATATGAAGTCTGTTTTCACAAATAGCACATTCATATATTTATTGTAAAATATCTGCACAAGTTCAGCATGCCCCTGAGATCTTTGGATTTTAGCCTTTCTCTCTGCTGTCTGCATCATTGGATGGGCTCTGCTGATGCTCTTAATTGAACTGACTGGAAGCTTAACTGGACAAATGAGGCGATTACATAAAAGCATATGGATCTATGGATTTGTAAAAAGCCTTTAGAGCACAATGGTTTTGTGCAGAGAGAGGTTGCACTGAGCAGCCCAAAGCACTAGGTGGGAATTTAAACTTTCACACAAACAATGCAGTTAAGGGCAATTGCCAAGTAAGACTTTTTAAAAGCACTTCCTGTCTTTAAATCAATGTTGCTTCAAATAATTTGACTTGTTATTGATTTTGAATAGAAAACAAGGACAGGACATACAAAAAACATCCACAGGACATACAATCTGTTATTTTAATTTGTACCAATGCAGACTGCCAAACACTCTTGTGAATATTTAAACCAACACTTTACATAGTACATAATTCTTCTTGAAAGCTTGTTATGAATAATGAAGGCTCTTAAATCACAGTACCAAAAAGACATCAAGGACTATAAACACGTATTTTATTAATATTCTCACAAAGTGATTAATTATACTGTAACGTAATGAGTCCACATAAGGTGCCAGCTAATCCTTATTGACTTTTGAACCCCTTGTATACCCCTTTTTGACATATCTATGGAAACCAACCACTAGTCTGTTGACTGAGTTGGTAGAGACTTTGTGACTTTGTGACAAGTCTGATCCAAAAGGATTTCTGGATCTGGGTCCTATTTACAAAATCCTGAGTGGTCTGAGATTTAAACTGTTGAAAACTGAGACTCTCACGAACATGTACATTTACATTTTAGTCAACATAGCAGATGCTCTTATCCAGAACAACTTACAGTTAGCACTTTGATCTTAAGATAGCTAGGTGAGACAAACATAATATTTTAAATAAAGATCACCATCATATCAATTACAAGCTTAAGTCCACAAAGGCAACAGCCTACATTTCTTTTGCTTTATGACATTCACAAGACTAGTCAAACGGTATTCTCCCTAGACAATCATCGGAAGTCCCAGGACATATTGTCTATTATATCAAGCTCAAAGTTGCTGTCGCCAAACACATAGACACAACGGTCACAGTCAAATTACGGGCGGCGACAAATATTTATCAGGGTGTTGGAAGCCCTCTGTCTTTTCTGACATTTGTCAACTCATGAATGCAACTATAAATGTCAAATACTTTTTTCTTCTACTATAGTCACTGTCCTGAAAACCAACACGGTAAAACAGTTTAATGTGACGATTAATATGAAGTCAGAGCAAATGGATTAATTCCATTTATTTTTTCAGTTCTTCTTTTCTTTATTGCTTGGTTTCTTGCCCCCCCCCTCAAAAAATCCTCAAACATAAAACGCTGAGTTTGGGGAGGCATTCATTTCCTTGAATGATAGATTTCACAGTCAATATCAGTTTAACATTTCAACACTCTGTCATTGTCAGAGCATTTATAATTGATATACGACCAAAGGCAAACAATAGATTGGCCACAAGAAAAGCACTGGATCCACAGAGAGTAACTGGTAGTGTGTTAGTTTACGGTGTGTGTATACTAATCTATGCAGTTCTGCATTGGGGTCTATCAGCATGCGTCTGAACGAGAGAAGCAATAGGGTGGAGTCAGGAATGTAGAAATGCCACTCAACTGCAAAGCAATCTTATCAGTGAGTTGCAGGCAGCTCTCCCTCTCTTGTTCCCCCTTCTCTCCCTGGCTGTTTCACTCGCTCCCCATCCCCCCATTCTTGTCCTCAGCTCAGTGAATGGAGGAATGAAAAGCATCCCAATTAGAACATGTGTTGTTGTTATTTGCTCAGGATCCGTAGTTAAACCACTCCTTCTGCTTGGTTGCTGTTGTGAGAGTAAGATGGCTTCAAGCACACACTAATGGTTTCCCTGACGACGGCCATAGTTTATCAACTGTATTCTGTTTACAATGTGTTTGTAATGTATGCATGTAGTATGTATGTATGTATGTATATATGTATTTATGTGTATGTATGTGTGTGTGTGTGTGTGTTTGTGTGTATGTATGTATGTGTCTGTCTGTGTGAATGTGTGTGTGTGTGTGTGTG
>JACXGJ010007503.1:0-30335 GCA_016801105.1 Esox niger | reverse complement strand
GAGGAAGGGCTCTACTGCAGTCAAGCCAGACCGAGGAAGGGCTCTACTGCAGTCACGCCTGATAGAGAGAGGGGTGGCAGAGTAGGGAGGTGAAGAAAAACAAGAACAGATGTTGCATACAAATGACATTTTTACCTCAGTTGAACATACAAAACAAGAATCACATTGTCCCAGAGTCACCTTTCCACTGATAATGTTGAGACTGGTGTTTTGCAGGTACTACTTAATATGTATGTGTCTACACTGAATTTCTGATGAATTTGATGTCATTCTATTGTAAAAAATATGCTTTCCTTTACAAAACAAGTACATTTCTAAGTGACCCCAAACTTTTGAATGGTACTGTATTTCTCCCCAGATTATGTCAATTACTGCCATCCTTGCTTCAAATATTTTGAACATGCTCCTATTGGAGGGACAACTGCACTGTTTACACAAACAAACCAATTATGATCTCTTTTTGTACTTTATTAGTCCAATTAGTTATAAGATGATCTGATGTGAACATATTTAATGTTCTTGGTCAAAGAAAATATTATTGAAAAGAGACACAGCCTTGGAGGCTGGGGAGCAGATAGGAGCGTGTTCCCTCATCACTCCAGTGTACCCTTGGTTATGTAATGTCCCTGCAGCCTCCTCCTCCTCCCATTTCATAAGAGAACACAAACAACAATATCGTGACCATCCCTAAAAATATACAGTTTTGGTTCCGTTGATGATTTCTGACTATTCCTCCATTAGATGGACGCATTATTTCAGACATTTCCCAATGTAACATCCAGGAGACACGGCAGAACATGTTACTTGCACTGATACATGCACAGGTACATATATCAATATTGTGAGTTTCTATTTTGAAAGATATAGGTGATTTGGAATTTAGATGATTCACATCTGACATATGGTAAATGGTCCACACCACATAGAGCCAGACTACGTATGTTTGCAGCATGGCTTTTGTATGTTATTGTGTACAGTAGCCAGTGTTAAAGGAAGGGGTGATGGGACTATAGGAGGCTGACAGTAGGTGAAGTGACAGTGCTCTCTGCCCACACTCCACTCCTCTAGACTGGCATGGGCTCTGACAGGTCGTCTGCCTGTAACAACCTGAGATGGTATAGAATAACAGAGACACAGTAGAAACAACATCCTTTTCAATGCACAAGCCACAGCACTGAATCATCACTCTGTGTAGTACACTGCCAGCTACTTAACAAACCTGTGCAGCATTAAAGCCAGTGTACTGAACCAGCTAAAGAACACTACTGCCAGTTTATTGAATCGTCCGTAGACCACTAATGCCAGTTTACTGAATCATCTGTACAGCACTACTACCAGTTTACTGAATCGTCCATTGAGCATTAATGCCAGTTTACTGAATCATCTGTACAGCACTACTGCCAGTTAACTGAATAGTCTGAATAGCACTACTGCCAGTTAACTGAATAGTCTGAATAGCACTACTGCCAGTTAACTGAATAGTCTGAATAGCACTAATGCCAGTTTACTGAATCATCTGTACAGCACTACTGCCAGTTAACTGAATAGTCTGAATAGCACTACTGACAGTTAACTGAATTGTATGTATAGCAGCACTGCCATTTACCTGAATAATCTGTACAGCACTACTGCCAGCTAGAGGAAGATACTATGGACGTGCAGTAGAAAGGCTTTTTGACTATATTTGTTTTTTGACTATATATAATGTCACACATATATATGATAACTATCAATATGAGTCTACAGATCCTGTTAAAATTCAGAAAACCAATTTCACATACAAACCATTGGCTCTAAAATGTGATTAGTCCCCTACTCTTACTGTTGTAAGAGTAGACCAAATCTGAGGTGGGACAATGGCACATTCTAGTGGCCAACTACTCACATTACTGAAAAAAGTTAGTGTTAAACATACTGTGGGACGGTTAGGCCTGAATACAAGGTGATGCTGGGTACATTAACTTGCATTTTCAACGAGCAAAAATCTGGAAATTATCACAAATGTTTACACTTTTTAGTGTTAGTTTCAGAGTACTTCCGAATATGATGCAAAACACAGAAAAACTATTCACAGTGGATTGTGCATTAAACAAATTAGTATCAACTAACAAAGTTGAAAAAGAGGCCAGATCAGTAGCTATATTTCAGATTCTATAATCCCTTAAAGTAAATTCAGAGAACCTTTGAGTAGTGTGGAATGCATGTATTCTTGAGTTTTCATTAGATTTTTATGAGCTAAGCCACATGCATATCAGTATTTGGTTTCAAAGACAATGTCAATTATACATGAGGGAATCTATATCTATTTTTTAAAACACTTGAGATCTGCAACATCCCACACAACCTTATCAAATCTGTACTTTTCCAACAGACATTCATGTATGTTAACCAAAAGTCAGAACTGAGAGATACCATGCTATTCTAGCTTTCACTACTATGATTTGAAGGCGAATAGCTTCTTTAAATCCTTTGAGTGCTGGACAGAACGGACAGTGTGATGCATTTCTTTCTCTATCCTTTTGGGGCCAGATAGGAACTCGGGTTAGAGAAAATAGCAAAAACTATCCTTACTCTTATATTTGACCTAACTTTAACCCTAACCCTAAAACTAACCCCATAACTAACACTAAACCCAAGCTGCAATATCTTTACTCTAAACCTAATCCAGACGAAATAAAGCAGTTTTACTTGGCTTAAAAACCTGGTGGAGAAGTATAATAATCTTATGTGTATGCTAAATAATATTGTTCCTCAGTCTCTGACCACAGGCCTGAAATAAAGATGAGTGTAGTTTGATTACAGGCCTAATTACAGAAGTACACTGATCGGGATACAAGGGCTGGGAGGGTTATCTTTCTACAGATCACATGCTGTTTCTGAGAGAAACTAACACCAGCAGGGTGAACAAGGTGAAAAGGGGACATTGTACCATCTTAATGGAAATCTTTTCATAAGTCCCATTTTCACAATACTGTCCTTACTGCATACTTTACCTTAACCTACAGTAAGCACATAACTAGAACTACAGTAAGCACATAACTTGACTAAGAAGTACACAACAACAATACCGCAAAATGACAAAAGCGAAAACACCTTTTCAGCCATTTTTAGTACCAATCGGGGTCAGGTTTTTTCTTCAAGAACCTCTCTGTATTTTGATCCATTCCCATCGCATGATGCTCTCACCGCCGCGCTGCTCCGTATGGATGTAATTAGCCAGATAAGTGGTAAACATTGGTATGTATCATTTGGTATTGGTATCAGACAATACTTTCATCGGTGCATTCCTACTGAATGGCTATGTACATGAGACATTTCAGTTCTAATTTTCAATAACCTGGCACACATTTAAAAAAAAATGTTATGGAGTATGGTCTGTAAACTGGTGACAAAGAATAATAATTGTTATCAATAACCAAATCAGTTTAGCAATTAAAAAATCAGGTTGAGTGGTTGTCAGTTGAGTCTTTTGAATCAAATAGATCAACAGTTGTGTGTTGTATGGTATTGCATGTAATTGTAGGGACATTGAGATTAGGAGACTATTATAAAGATTATAAATCCCACTCTATGTCTATGAGAATCGAAGGAAACTGTAAGTATTCTAAACCCCTGACTTAGGGTACAGAATTGGAAATTAGATATGGACATCCAAGAGAAACATAATAATAGCCTGCAGAGGAGAGTGAGGAATTTACTACTCAGACAGGGTCCATTGTCCATCCGAATATTGGAAAAGCACCCTAGTGCCCTTTGTAACCCAACCTGAGTTCCCCTTACCTGCACGGCCACAATGCTGTATATTAGACAGCGACAGAACGCTGGGTGAGCTTTACAGCCCAGGCAACACTGGGTCGAACAGCCTGCCAATATCAATGACACACAACAGTGCCTGGAGACAATGGAAGGCAGAAGTCACCCATGACTCTGGTAACTGCATCCACTTGCCTCTGACCCTTGGAAACAGTCAGCAACCTCCCCTTACTATAGCCAAAACGACAACAGGCAGCAACCTCCCCTTACTATAGCCAAAACGACAACAGGCAACAACCTCCCCTTACTAAAGCCATAACGACAATAGGCAGCAACCTCCCCTTAATACAGCCAAAACAACAACAGGCAGCAACCTCCCCTTAATACAGCCAAAACGACAATAGGCAGCAACCTCCCCTTAATACAGCCAAAATGACAACAGGCAGCAACCTCCCCTTACTACAGCCAAAACAACAACAGGCAGCAACCTCCCCTTAATACAGCCAAAACGACAATAGGCAGCAACCTCCCCTTAATACAGCCAAAACAACAATACGCAGCAACCTCCCCTTAATACAGCCAAAACAACAATACGCAGCAACCTCCCCTTACTATAGCCAAAACAATAGGCAGCAACCTCCCCTTACTCTAGTCAAAACAACAGGCAGCAACCCCACCTTACTACGGCCAAAACAACAGGCAGCAACCTCCCCTTACTCTAGTCAAAACAACAATAGGCAGCAACCTCCCCTTACTATAGCCAAAACAACAGGCAGCAACCTCCCCTTACTCTAGTCAAAACAACAGGCAGCAACCCCTTACTACAGCCAAAACAACAGGCAGCAACCTCCCTTTACTATAGCCAAAACAACAGGCATCACTTGCCTTAGTAAAAACAATAGTAGTACTCCTGGTTTCTGACAAGCCAGCTGCTATACTGGTTCAGACAAAACAGCTGTCCCTCACTGTGCCCAAACTTCAGCAGGTGGGCTACCTGAGCTCTACAGACTGGGCGTTGCCATTAAAATGCATCAAGTATAAACATAAACGGTACTGTGGATCTTTCATCAAAAAAACATCTCAGTTGAGATACGGAGTAACGTTCGTTCCAGCGCATTGGACAAATCATATTCACAGGCAATAGCATCATTAAAATCTTTGTAGGGAAGGGAATATTTGGCCTATGGACTTGCTTTTTTAAGAGAGAATGGATCTCATCTCTTAACCCATGTGAGCACAAAACGTAATCATAAAGCTAACCGATTACATGTGAATTAACCAAGATAATGGCTGATAAATGCACAACACACAGACTATGTGCGCATTGCTCACTGTATCAGAATGTTGACCGCAGTGGTGACAGATGGCTTTCAGTAAAGCTAGTATACCAATTCTAAAATAATACTAATACAACATTATTTAAACTCACACAATCCCGGGCTCATTATGGTAAGAAATTGAATCTACTTTCACCCCTGCTTTATACACTACCTGAATGTTTTGACATTCAAGATGCAATGTGATTAAATGTTCATCAGCCAGGCATCTCAGTACCACACTACCTACTCCTGTGACAGTCAAGTTCATGTTAGTGCAAGGGTTAGGCCTAGTGTGACTAGGCAAGACGTGTAAAAGGGTAGCAGGTTATCACATCGTAAAGGTACAGTAATCGCACAGAACCAGCCAATGTGACTGCTCTGTCTAACAGAGTGGTGAAGTGGAACCAGAGCGAGAGGGACGACCTCAACAGTCTGATCAAGGGGAAAAACTTTTGGAGAGATTTAACAGGTCAAGTAAATCCTTAAGGAACAGCCTGTCCTTCCTATCTTGTTGGGTAAATATGCCAGCGACCTAGATGATTAAAATAAAACAAGAGTACCACAGACGGACGGCATGCTGGCCGAAGGACAGTCCACCGCTGCACAGAGAGCAGCAACAGCAGCACAGCGGCTAATGCAATGTTAGCATCAAACAGTATTCAACCATTTTGTACTTAAAACACTCAGAGATTTATGATTAACACCCCCTATTATCATGCAGTTGGAGAACCAAATCCACTCCAGCTCAAAAACAGTACGTTTTGCTATCAAATATAACCTTTCAGCAAGCCCACCACCATTCTTTATAGATAGGTGTGGCGGTTAAAATATTTTTTTGTAGATTCCATGATTCTTTTAGTAGCAGATAATGAAATTCAACTTTTGCTATCGACCAGTCATCATTTAATAATAATGTGATCATAATTTCTTTACCAGTAGGCATGAAAGGTCATTAAAACTTTCTAGTTGACACTTTAGATGACTACTATCTGTCATTTGTAACACAAAAAAACATCACGTAATAGAACTAAATTATTATCGATAATATGGGGTTGAATGTTTTAGCTACTTCGCTTACCAACTAGCTGAAAACATTAATATTTCCACAGACATGTCACTAATACTCTCTAAACATTGACACCTTGATCAAATGATTACTCAGTACAAGAAGATTCATTTCAAAACTGCTGTTGACTATAATACGCAAGTAAAACATTCACCTCAGCAGATCCTTTCTCAGTGAACAGCTCTATAATAAGCAGTGCCTACAGTAAGCACAAAGTTAAATGGTAGCCTATAAAACTGGATTCCACCTGAGCCTCAGATGCACCACTGGACATTCCTCACACTGAGTCTCTCCTGATCTCCTACCAAATGTATCCTTCCTACTAAGACAGTCTCTGTCTTGACCTCCTACCTACCTAGTGTATCCTGCCTACTAAGACAGTCTCTGTCCTGACCTCCTACCTACCTAGTGTATCCTGCCTACTAAGACAGTCTGTCCTGACCTCCTACCTACCAAATGTATCCTTCCTACTAAGACAGTCTCTGTCCTGACCTCCTACCTACCAAATGTATCCTTCCTACTAAGACATTCTCTGTCTTGACCTCCTACCTACCAAATGTATCCTTCCTACTAAGACAGTCTCTGTCTTGACCTCCTACCTACCAAATGTATCCTTCCTACTAAGACCGTCTCTGTCCTGACCTCCCACCTACCAAATGTATCCTTCCTACTAAGACCGTCTCTGTCCTGACCTCCCACCTACCAAATGTATCCTTCCTACTAAGACCGTCTCTGTCCTGACCTCCTACTGAGAAGGTCTCTGTCCTGACCTCCTACCTAAGACAGTCTCTGTCCTGACCTCCTACTGAGAAGGTCTCTGTCCTGACCTCCTACCTAAGACAGTCTATGTCCTGACCTCCTACCTAAGACAGTCTGTCTTGACCTCCTACCTACCTAGTGTATCCTGCCTACTAAGACAGTCTCTGTCCTGACCTCCTACCTAAGACAGTCTCTGTCCTGACCTCCTACCTAAGACAGTCTCTGTCTTGACCTCCTACCTAAGACAGTCTCTGTCTTGACCTCCTACCTAAGACAGTATCTGTCTTGACCTCCTACCTACCTAGTGTATCCTTCCTACTAAGACAGTCTCTGTCCTGACCTCCTACTTACTAACTCATGCATACTTGTTCAGCCCCAACCAGTGTTATGGTCTCTTACTGCTCAATCTTGGCCAGTACGCCAGGTCTCCCAGGTGTCCCGGGTCTCTCCATGTGCCCTGGCACTTACCTATACTTCATGCCCGTCTGGTAGGACACACACTCCTCCAGGGCGAGGCCGTTCATCTTCAGGAAGTCCTCCATGTTCTTGAGCTGAGCAGCATGCCTCTGGTCTCTGAGGCGCTGTAGCTCCCCCGGGTCAGTGGGCCGTGGCTGGTTCAGGCCCTGGTCCGAGTGGTAGCGGCTAATGCCACTCCGCATGCTCTCGCTGTACGACATAGACAGCATCTTGCCGCTGCCACTGCTGCTGCTCTTCCGTATCCCAGTGCCCGGTCCGCCCGGTTTGGGAATCTGTAGGTTTTCGGAATGAGCGTACACGGATTGACGCCTTCCGGCTGCCCCGGGGGGATGACCCCCCGCCATCCCGCCCGCAAACATCCCACCTGCTCCTGCTGTCGCCGCGGCGACCCACCATTCAGCGAGAAAGGAAAAGTGGGGCCAGGCAGGACACGGCTACCTACTTAGCACCTGGTTACTCCAATTAGAAGAACCCGTCCCTCTCCGCCCAAGACAGCAGGAGCTGACAGCCATGCATGGTGTAATCAGAGTCAGGGCACCGCCCCCCACCACAGGCACACGCTGGTAGGGTTACACTGATAGGTTGCATTCAGATAAACACCCTGGTTAACTAAGGAGTAGAACTCGAGGATACATGCGTGATGCATGTCTATATCAGGGACAGCAGAGGACAAGGGGACATTCAGACATGCACCAGGGGCCAGAGCAGGCGGACTTACATTCATTATCCATAGGGAATGGAAGTTACAATTTTTATGCAAACAAGTCAGCACATAAAATCCCCCCTCAAGCTTTAACGAGCTGTGAAAATAAAACTGACCACAGGAATCTACAGAAAAGGTCACTATTTCTCACTGTCTGTGGACACCAATTTCTAACTTTATTTAGTTAATTAGGTTTTGCTGGTTTTCTATATTCTTGGTGTTAGCACAAAGATCCAAGGTAATGTTGTTGCCATCCGCTGTGCCGTAGAGACTATGCTGTGCTTAGTCCTGTCACAAGATGGCAGTCGTGTTAGAGTAATAAAGGCTGCTGAACAAAGCTTCTTAGCCTTTCATAATGCAAAGGAGAATTGCTCAACAGAAACAAACCAAAACGTCAGGTATAAAGATCACAGATAAAGATAATGCAACCCTCTGCAGGTTTGCCTATCTGGCACTGATTACAAAATACATCAAAGGCAAGTAAGATATCTCACAAAACAAAACAGGAAAAATGAGAACTCCGTGGCAATTTTTTTATATTTATTGGTAGTGTGACTTTAAATCAGACTTAACAATTTAGTGTTTTGTTTAATTTACAATTTTGAATGTCTATCCTTGTTCTGGAAAAACTATAAAACAAGAACCTTCCAAAGTTCGCTGCAGCTTTCAGCCTGGGAGTTGTGCTCATTATTGTTGTAGTGAAATAGCGGTGACTGAGGAAATGCTGTTCTGTAGATTTATAAAAGCAGGTCTGAAGATATCAAACCGTTATTGATCCCATAAACATCCATTGACTCATGGAGACACTGGAACAACACTTAGCATCTCTCCCAGCTTGTCGAAAAGAAATCTTCAGTATTGTCACATCCTGTGCTTGACAAGGATGTGAAGCACAGCCTTCATCTAACGTACTGCTCAATTTACAATCTACCTTAGAAAGAGAAATAATCGAAAACCATAATTGAGCCACCTCTACAGTTCTTATAGACGTTGCTTGCTTACAACAGCACATAAAAGCACCATGTTGTCATCATCTCAACGACAACAAAAATCCAGTTGAATCCAGTCCACATGATTTATCAAGACTGCAGGTGTCTCCCCAAATCTCCAGCCCCATGTAACCAGATTGGGCTCCAGGCCAGGCAGCATGCATACTGTCCAGAACTCAGACGTACGCACGCACGCACGGACACACACATACATACACACACACACACACACACACACACAAGCAGTGGTCAAACTCACCCGATTTCCAGGGGGTCTGCTCATGAGGGGGGTTGTAGGTGCCGTCCCGCTCTTATAAACACACAGTGCGACGCAGCGGGTCCACCCAGACTGGGAGGTTCTAACTAGGAAGTGCCTAAAGCAATTAGCGGAGCAGAAAGTGCCCTCCCCAGCTCATCCACTCTCCCCTGTACCATTGGCACCACCCTGGGAGATCTCATGGAGGAAATCCATTTGTCGTTTAGTGCCCTAGCTTGTTTCTGCTAACCGCTGCAAATAATATCAGGCCTGAATAATTCACAAAAAGCTTTTGCACTAAAAGCCTCTGATTGTTGTTCCACAGGAAACAATACTAAGAGGCATTAATGACACTGGTGTGTACAGTACACACACACACACACACACACACACACACACACACACACGTTCAAATGCAGTCTATTATGCCACAGTATTCTCTGGCATATGTTACTGAAAACATCAAAGTACAGTGGCAGTCCCAGCATCTCTGTTGCGGTCCACATCGCCTGTGTATTAATCATCGGCATGGAAACGATGGCAGCAACTCCCCTTCCCTGCCCCTATACCGGGTTTCTGTTCACCCCTGTGGGTGATTGTGCTTTGTGTTTGTCTAGTAGCCACTGAAGTGCGTTCTCTTGATTATCTATATAAACATAAGTATTTGACATTGCGCTCCTGGTACCTTTTTGCCTACACTGCACACTTGTACATTACACGTACATGTTTTACATCATACAGTAAAACAATGATCCAAAATGAGTTCACACGCACGCACGCACACAGACACACGCAGACGCACGCGCACGAACACACACCTTTAGGATTTGAGAGCATTAAATAGTCATCCTTGTGTTGTATAGTCACATCATATAAAAACTAAGCACAGAATTCAGATGAAGTAGTATAATTTGTTTCCATCCATTACAAAGTGTAGTAAGCTTGTAAGACAATGCACTGCCTAGTATGAAAAGGATAATGCCTAGGGATGCACAGTCCATCCCTCCCTGATGACTGGAGATGAACATCAGGGACATCTTATGCACCATGTCCAGTGGGGCCTGCATCCAACTGACACTGTCCAGACAGGACCTTCAATGGTTCAAACTTCAGGCAAACAGACTGCATTGTTCGGATGCTGGACAGTACCTTTTAAATAATCAATGCAATCTATGTGCCGCATCACTGCAGAAATATGTCACATGTTTATAACTTCTAGTCAGTTTGTGTGAAACAGAGTCAGAGTAAAGCATTGATCGATTCCTTCTCTGGTCCAAGGCTGAAGCACTTAAGAAAGAACAGACATGTGCAAAGGAAGACTCAACATCTGATACAGCTCTCTACCCTGCATTCACACCCTCAAGGGTTTTATAACCAAATGAGCTCGATCTCAGCCATAAAACATGATCCCTCTCTGAAACAGCACGAAGACTGACAACCCTAAAAGCTAGGTGGATCATAGACCACACAAAACCAAACGCCAGGTCACTTTCAGATGCAAACTGGTACTTATTCCAGATCATTAGCGTGGGTGCAAAATGGATTATAAATATACACTGGAGTTATGAATTATACTGGAATTAACATCTGTGATCTAAAAATTTATAAATAGTTATCATGATAATAATACACATATGATAATAATGTATTCACTAGGTGAAGTTGTATTTTTCCCAAATAACCCTCGCGTTTTTTTGATACCTTATTGTCACCTATAGACAAACAATGCATGTGCGTAAACAAGGAGACTGGACCTACACACTGGCGTTTAAATCAACTGGTCATCCCCAAAGATGCGCCGTTTTTGTAACCTATTCACATGGAAAAAAGAACGCTGTATTTTTCCACATCTCCTCTTGGTTTTTCCATAGCTTATTCATAAACAAACAATGCATTTAAAATGACTTTGATTGAAACACTGGACTTATACACTAGCCTTTTCGTAAAAAATGTTTTGTATCTTTCCACACAAAAAAAAAAAAAATGTTAGGCCTTGTGGATCCTTTGTTAATTAGTTCATCTGGTTGCCTTTTCTATTTCCATTCATTGTAATTGTTCTTTTGTACAATTGTGTACAATCTGTACAGTTATGGTTACAGCCTCTCTCCACATCCATACACTCGTATTTTGAGTTAAATTCATTTGCCGAAAGAAAAAAAAACACATTAAACAAAGACGACGATGAATTTGACAGGTAGCATTTTTTTCTAGAGCTACCACAGTAATATCGTTACCAGCAAATTCTTTTGACCACGATAATAGTGTAGTGAAAATCTGATATCGTGACAACCCTAGTATGAATCCAAACAACACAATCCTATCCAGTAGAAATCCAGATGATAGCCAGCCAATCAGTGATTAGTTCAAATGAGGCAGAGAAAGACAGTCATACCTGTAGAACTGTAGCTGTCGTTTAGGGCTCCCATAGCGTGCGCTGATATTAGCAGAAGAAGAAAAAGATGAGAAAAAAGAAAAGGGAAGAGAGGGGGAGAGTACAGCTTAGATTAGCATGTAGCAGAAGGGAAGGGACAGAAAAACAAAACACTACTACAAAAACTGTAGCATGTGAAAGGAAAGCCTGACATCACAGAGAGCTGGCCAGCTTAGTGTATCAGGCAGGAAACTTGACTCCAAATACTAGTCACCTGCACCCAGATATCTGAGGGACATCTGTGAGACAGGCATGCACGGAGAACAACCAAGGACCCCTGAGGAGAGTCAGTACGGCAGTCTGAAACACCATAGTGTGTGGAGACTGCACATCAACCAATGTTGTACCCATTAAAAGAAACAGCAAACGCAAGAAACATCACATTGCTTTTTGTTCAGGCATAAAATAATCTTCCTTGCAAATAGCGTTTATTTTCCTAACAGAAAACCACACATAATTTGTTTAACCATTTAGTAGAAAATTGTAAGCCATGTATTAGATCTGGGCATGAGGACCTATTCTGCTGATACTATTACCAACAGCATCATCAGTGAGGTAATGAAAACAGATGGTTTATCAATCCCTTTGGTAGAATGGAAACCAAAATGATAGGCCACTGAGTTTTATCTGAACTGGCCAGAAGGTGCGTGCTGTATAGAACATTATTCATGTTATGTGTAGTGATGTCACGCAGGTGGAGTGCTGGATATTTTTTTTTTTTAAATGCAAATGTGAAATTTCTTCACTCTAAAGATTATCCAGGTCAAGCTTCCCCTCCCACCACATGTGCATTTTCTAAAACAGATACAAAAAAAGGCAGCAAATGATTCACATCATGGTCCAAGTTTGGGGTTTTATGTATTGCGTGAAAGGCTAATAAATAACACTAAAATCTGCTTCTCTAGCACCACCAACTGGTGGCATGTAAACAGCAGAAAAATGCTGAGCTTGAACCAATGATAAAATAAAACCAGGTGAAGACAGGCAGACTGGACTGCAGCCCATTGGTTTTAAAGACCCCTGTAAGAAAGTTGTTGATTTTGGTGCGGTCCATTTCTTTTTCCAAAGGATCCGGCTGTGTACACACATGGCACACCGCCAGCAGAGACGTACGACAGCAGGTATGTTTTAAAAGGTTCACGGGCCCATCGTTACCAGAACAGCACAGTCTGGGAATAACGGGTTAGGATACATACATACGCAAACGTCTATATAACAGGAATCCCTACAAGGACACATACATACTCAAATGTAACTGCTTTAGCAGAGACAGAAAACTCTCATTGTATTGAGGGCAGGAAGAAAAACACGTTTGTCTATAGGCCTCAACAGGCCAAGAGGCTTTTTAACTAGCTAGCCTCTTTACAGGGGTTGATGTAATCTAGAAGGGTGAAATGAAAATGGGACGATAAAATCAATCACTCAAATCAAGTTCTCGAACTTGTTAAGACAGTGTGTCTTCGTGTGTGTGCGCGTGTGTGTGTACTCACTTGTAGATCATGCCCGGTGAGCCTGTCTGTCGGGAGAGCCGGGCTGGTGAGTCTGTGGTAGATTCTGGATACATGGAGGCGGGAGGATAGGGATGTGGCCAGTCTGCCAAGGGGGTCTCTCTCTCTCCGGGACCACAGGGGACTGTCTCTCACCACACTGGCCTCTGGAAGGAACAGTGCAGCAAACTAAGTATAGGCTGGAGAGTTCAAATGTCATTCTGTCAAGATGAGCTGAACATTCTGCCCTGACCCACCTGGACAAAACCAACACCTATGTGATAATGCTGTTCATAGACTTTAGCTCAGCATTTAGTACGGTCATCCCTCTAGGCTGGTCGACAAAATCCATGACCTGGGGATCAGCTCCTCTCTCTGCAACTGGACGTTAGACTTCCTAACCAACAGACTCCAGGCTTTCAGGTTAGACCATTAGGTAGTTGCACCTTTGGCTGCAATTAAATCATGTAAAACACCTTAACTGCACCAAATTCCAAGGGAGGTGAATATTCAGAGCCATGCTATAGTAACTTCAGAAGAGCACTACCCTCAACCAGCCACTAGAGGGCATCAGCATATCAGCAGCAGTTGGAAACTTGACTATTATGATACTGCCATTCATCCCAGGCCAGAGTTACATGAGTGTAGCCGAACAAACCTGATTAACACTCATCTCTGCTTTTAGGGGAGCTCTACATTGGACGGCTCCCGTGGTAGATATGCTTTATGAATGTAAAACACGTCTTGTTAAAGCACAATGGAAACATGACCAGAATGATGCCGAATCTGGGCTGAATGGCCTGTAACTGGGATGAAAACCGATTCATACAGCGGACTATGGATACACGAATATAGTCCCCGAAGTCACTGACACGATCACACATCAAAGCCATGTAATACACAACAGCCTTTACAAGCACACAAACATGAACACACGAGTCATGGGTGTCCTCACACCTCGCCATCTTGCCCTTGCTGTGCTTGTGCTCGGAGCTTAGAGATCCTATGAATAATTCAAGAGTTTGCGCCGAAGGAGGGTACCGCTAACGTAATGGTCTGAAACAGAAGAGGAGAGCCAGGCAGCTGGGGGCAGAGGAGAGGATGAGTAGAAAAGGGCCTGGCTATTAAAACAGATCCCATTAGCATGACCAAAAAGTCCACTATTCCATACTACATCAGGGGTGTCAAACATGCAGCCAGCACTCCCGGGTTCAGCCCGCAAGACAATTTCAGCCAACTAAAGACAAATGGGAGTTGAAATGAAAGCGGCTACCTAATTGTCCAACAATCAAAATGAAAGACGCCGTCGGGAAGCTTTTGGACAACTAGCAACTTAAGAGCGCTGCCACCAGGCCTTGCAGACCAAATGATATTCACGTGGGGAAACGAGAGACACCTGCTCCACTTTATCCTCCACATCCTCCACGGCCGAGGAGACAGGGTTTCTCTGTCTGGCCGTCTCACTGGCATCTCCAGCCTCCGTTTCACTAACCCCTGAGCTCATGTGAGGGAGCCATGCGTCACCGCTGGTCTGCGGGTAACGACGCGGTAATGAAGACGTGAAGGTGACTTTCTGGTCACAGCAATCACAGACCGCAACGTCCTAATTTAACACCGGCTGCACCGCATTATAACCAAACGTGACCGTGCAGGATGGCAGAAAAGCCCCCCCATCTGCCCGTCTGGTCCCTTATCGTTCAAGGTGAGGATGATAATGACGCCTGGATGTCCAGAGAAGACTGTTGGCTTGGACATGTAATGTGAATTCAATTCAATTCTGGATTGGTGGTACATGTGGATGAAAAGAGACTTCTGAGTGACTCCTTTAGGTTGGGAGGTCATTAAGTGCAGCGGTCGACATCCAGCAGCTCTGCAAGCGCTCTGGTTAGGGATTTCCACCCTACAGTTGTGTATCTTGTGCTCCACACGTCAAGAAGTAACTGTTTGCACTGATCGAGTACAACTATAGGCTTCCCACAGGCCAATCAGATTGCTCAGATGACACTGTCTGGAGCTTCCAGGAGTTCACAGGTGTGAGCTTCATGTTTAAGACTGTATTCAGCGGTGTCAACAAATTATCCAGTACTTGGGTATTGGCTGTCAAATCCGGATATAAGGGTGTGATTGGAGCTGCAGAACCTTGGCAATAAGAAACACTTGGGTTCTTGGGTCAGATATTTGGAGGTAGTAATGGCAGATGTGATACCGGCAGGGAGGCTCAAGCCCTTTATGGTATACCCTGTTAAAATGAATGGATGGTTTCCAAAAGCAGACAACATGATGAAATACTGGGAAAGATGGACTGATCTGACCAGATGAGTGTTAACTACATCATACCAGTAAACAATGGATGGATACAGAGATAGTTGCCAGGTTATCTCCAGTTGGGATTATAAAATAAATAAAACACTTGGTTAGTTGCTATATGGCCAACAAAAACATTATTTTGAGGAATAAAAAAAATCAATTAAGTGTCTAAATAACTAGACCTTTATGTTGAGTTGTTCACAGAAACGTTTTTTTTCCATGATCCCTTTAGTATTGATTATATGACTGAGCTCAAAGAGCTACTGATGCTGCTTCTGTTTATTATAGCTCCTCAATCTTCAGATTTCTGCAGTTTGAGGCCTGTTCCTAGTGCTGAGTCACTGAGCACAAGAACTACTGGCAGTTACAGGAATTTAAAAGTAATGGCGACAGGAATTTAGTCACTAAATGATATGATATCCCTTTTTTTTTCTTCTGCGCCACAATATGCCTACACATAGGGCAATGGCAGAGCACGTTACCAGGGGTGTATTTATTTTGCCAACCGAAACATTTTAAATTTTAAAACGTTTCAAATAAAATGAAACTAGAAGGAACAGGGACCTGTTTAGGAACGTAAGACACATCTTCTAAATGCACAGTAGAAAGAAATAATAGCGGTGATAAAGGGTCATATGTTTTCAACGACACCCGTCTTGCATATAGTAACAACACTAAATGCTTGAGGGCAGTAAAAGCACTTCTTTCTTGCTAACATAATGGTGTAACCAGCTTTCACACTAACAGCAAAAGACCCAGCCCATGTTCACAAAACCTCTGATATCCTACCCTGAAATAATGCTTGCAGTTTTCTTCCATCAAGCACTTAGCTGACAACTACCTAACATTTAGGTTAACCTGTTACCATTACTGGTTTGTTTGATTGTCACATACAGCCTTAAGATGAATCCCATAACTAAGTTGCTCTGGTTACAAGCTTCAGCTAAATGCTAAATGTATTTGGTGCATGAAGCAGAGACATTAAGTGTGACTGGTGTTTAATAATCAGCTGGAAGATGCTGTTCGGAGGTAACAACATTCCCGTAGCATATTACTTGAGCGCCGCCATTCTCCCGGCAACATCAGCCAGCCATGGCTTTCCACGTGACCTTGAAAATAGATTAAGGTCATTTGATCCGACAGCCATTAGTAGAGATGAACATCAGAAATGTATGCTATTGCGCGAGAAAGATTTGAAATTCACGTGAACTAGATAAATTATACATGTATATTTTCCGTCCACACTGGCCCTTCCAGTGATAAAGGTTGTCAGCTGTTACCACTGGATCTAGTGTCACTGACTGACCGGTCACAGAGGAATCCATGCTGTGTTTGGCCACCGATGCTGCTTTAGAGGCTGCAGTGTCACTTAATGGCATCACAGTCACAGATCCTCAAACAGCAAGCGGTGCAGCAAATGGCACGTAGCATACTGTACAATGTAGGTGTAGCTGATTGTTTATCCAAGTGAATTTTCATTCCTATGCACACCCCGGGACAGTTAACAGCGTGAGTGTTATGCTTTTGCCTTGAGAGTTTGCTGGTGCATCAAAGTCGCCTGTGTGCTGCAAACACACACGCTGGATGCCTGTGCTGCAGTTGGAGAGGAGAAACAAACACAGAGGATGCTTACTGCAGCACTGCGGTACAGACTTGTCCCGGCAGCACAAGTTTGAGCTCAGATTTACTGCTGTAATGGGCCAAAGTGCACTCTGCAGATTAAAACTGCAGGCCGGGAGACAGAGGAAGGAAGATGATCAGAAGCCCCCTCTGGCTGTCCACCACTGCAAACACAGTAGGACTATAGGAAGGAGGAACCAAGAGAAAGGACACGGTGTGGATCAACAAATACCAAGACCTAGCTGTGCATGTTTAGTGCTCAATCACTCCTGTGCATTATGGCCATGTACTGCTGCTTTAACCCTCTCCAACACATGGGAACACGGCGTGGCCAGAGGTAACCACTTCCACAGCCACCCACACCTCCACCCAGCCTGAGAGATTCCTCTGGAGACGGGGCTTACGCAAGCAGCAGAGCAGGCCAGGCCAGTACAGTGCGGTACAGTGACAGCAGCAGGAAACACACATGGATGCCAACAGATGGCACAGGAAGAGACAGACGAGGACCGCCAGGGGTGTCCTGAAGAAGAATGACCATCGGAATGACTGGCAAATAGTATGGACCTAAATAAAGATGGGGCAGAATCAAACAGGATCGGAATGTGGCTACGTATCGCGGTGCTCGAAATAGTGAAAACAATGAGCTGCTAAATTATGCAAAGTTGCCTTTTGTCAGTGGACTGTCGTCTCTCTTTCTCATCCTCAGCAGACAGATCTGCATGCAGGCAGCAACAAAAGCATGGCTGTTGGAAAATGGCCCCCTTTGATATTTTGGAGAGCTCTTGGTTAAACAAGCAGAACAAGCCCGCTGCTGCCAAAGTGAAAACATGCTCATCAAAACCATTTGCCTAAGTAGCCTATTTATCCAGTCAACCTTTGACACCAACCCTCTACTCCCTGCACAGAGTAAAACATATCTATGAGCCTTATTGTTGGGAAACAAAACTGGAGGACTGCATTTAGTATAGCAACTGTTTAGATCAATTCGTTTATCAGAGTTTTGACAAATTATCTTCAATTTTGATGAAGCGATTATTGTTATCCACTTGCGCTTTGCAGTTTAATAGGTGTTCATAACTGTATTGCTATAGAACAGTGAGGTAGGGTGAAGCATCCACAGAGGTTTGAAGACTGATCATAATGTCCAGTAAGTGATATGCAGTGAAGTGAATGCTAGTTGCAGCCTTTACACACCAATAATAAACTCTCATTCAACACTCCTGATCCCAGTGTGTTGCCACAGTCCAGGGATCAAAACCCTGGCTGTGTGCACATGAAGGAGATCACCCTAAAGGATCACCCCTTTGACACCTAAAACAAACACTGGTACCATGTGATACAATATCCAGCACAGACCAAATCAATGATTATGGTCTGTAGTTTAGAAACAAACGCATGAGACACAGCGGGAAGCAGAATTCTATATAGTATAAGGTTTAAAAGACAAACTGTACACAGTGAATTAAAATGAATGGTGTGTTAAAATTGTATACTATATTTTTGGGGAAAACACTAAAACTCAAAAGCATCTTTTACTAAAGCCTCATGTTTTTGACAGAGAGCAGCATCAGATTGGCTCTGAGCCATTATGTGAGAAGTCTCTACATTAAAGGAGGCCTTATTTGTCCCTCTGACCTACTGTAGAGACTGGACACATATGCCACTGCTACTGCAGTCCACATTTAGGCAGTGATGATGTAAGAGGCATCCAGTACCTGGTGAGAGGTGCTTCATCCCTTTGTTATACATCGGTAGAAGACTCACTGTAGGGATGTACTGCGTTATGAGGCCCAGCTGGGCCAACACTGCAGTAGGACAACATCACAGAGCAGACTGCAGTAGGACAACATCACAGAGCAGACTGCAGTAGGACAACATCACAGAGCAGACTGCAGTAGGCAACATCACAGAGCAGACTGCAGTAGGACAACATCACAGAGCAGACTGCAGTAGGACAACATCACAGAGCAGACTGCAGCGGGCAACAATACAGAGCAGACAGCAGCGGGCAAGATCACAGAGCAGACTGCAGTAGGACATCACAGAGCAGACTGCAGTAGGACAACATCACAGAGCAGACTGCAGCGGGCAAGATCACAGAGCAGACTGCAGCGGGCAAGATCACAGAGCAGACTGCAGTAGGACATCACAGAGCAGACTGCAGTAGGACAACATCACAGAGCAGACTGCAGCGGGCAAGATCACAGAGCAGACTGCAACGGGCAACAGTACAGAGCAGACTGCAGCGGGCAAGATCACAGAACAGACTGCAGCAGAAACAAGAAACCCCTTTTATCCCCTGGCCACCTCCTTCTCACCAAGGGACATGCTGTATGCTTCGTCTCGTCAGGTTTGGTGCATTACTCTTTCTATTTTTGCAGGGACAGAGTAGACAGAGACAACGACCATAATCCATGAAGTACCAGGACACACCAAAAGTGGAGTACACAGAACGATGAGCAAGAAGGAAGCTTATCCACACAATTGATAGTGTCTGACTTAATAGATGCTAAATGCTAAAAAGAAACTTGAAAGCACACCTAATCTACTTGGATCTACTTAACTGGTAAATTCATGTTGACGTACAGCTCCAGTTAACTAGATGAGGGGAGGACTGAGGTAATATGACATGGTGGTTGGGATAGTATATGTCTGGCTGCTAATGTTAGCCAAGGTGATGAATTTTAATGAAGTAATAAAGCCATCAATTAAAACAACATAGCAATGCTCAATATTTTAATCAAGCAATGTGAATGAATGATGGTTGGGTAAGAACTGCAGTAATACACAGTCACTATGGGGCTCTCACTAACAGTATTATTCTGTGTTGTCAGCAAGGCCAAATCATTCAGCCCAATTTTAGTGTCACAGAAACAGCAGGTAATGGCTGAAGGAGGGGAGACAGATGGTGAGTGAGGAGAAGGTAGAAATGCCGGTCACCATAATGGGGACAATCTGAGAAGGGAAACTGCAATGTGTAATACAGAGGAGACTAATGTGGTTCTATTAAAGACTGTAACAACACTGTGAGGCATCCACTTTGTCACCAACATTACCACAGGTCTCCTGCACTGCTTTACGCTGCTACTGAAGCTACGCTGCCATGGCCGGACTCTCTACATTTTGGCGGAAGTGCGCATGTGCAGACTGAGTTCAACGGTGTTATCGACATTCACTTTATAGGCATTTGGGGTTGCCAGGCAACCTCAGCTCAACGTGCATTTCTCACAGGTCATCCCGACCTGCTACTAGGCTAGAGAGCGCTAGCTACTACTTAGAAAAAACAAGAGTCTGATGGCTGTGCTTTAACATTTATGGCTGCTATTGTTATTGAAGTACCCTGCTACAGTTTTGTACCCTGACAAACTGAATATTGAAATCATCACCCAATCTCATGTAGCTTACCAGATATGACGGATGAGTTTGCTGCTGTATTCTTCCAAAAGAATTTAAAAAAACTAAACTGTTATTCGACTTGCAAACCCTTACAACCACACACATTGGCAGCAACAAAATGAGCGCACTTTACCCTGCTAAAGCACGGACGTAGTTGAACAATAAAAAAATTATCCAGCAGCTACATTTTCAATCTACCTGGTTTGTGAACCAAAAGGATATTTTGTATCTAGCTACAATATATGTTCTCAGGGCAACAGTTTATCACTGCAAATACAACAACAGGAAAAAACTATATGCCCCCATACAGTACAGAATCTCTACTAACATAAAATCCTGTTGAAAACCCTGCCACAGGGCATAGAGGTGAGCAACATACTGTCATCCATTATAAATGGCGTTTGACACACACACACACACACACACACACACACACACACACACGAACCAACTACCACATACTGCAACAATGAAAAGGACAGAGCAGAGGACAGACTGGAGATATAATATTTCTGCATAGGTGCGCAGAAGTCACTGTCAAGAGGTTATGTAAAAATATGTCCAGCAGAGCACATTGATACTGTGTAGAAGGAGATCAATAACATCTAAATCAGGACAGGCCATGACAGAACACCACATCCTGGTGAAGGGGACAACAACATATCAGTCAATGTTAGTAGAATAGGCTACATGTCATCAAAAACATTGGTACAAATGTGATGTGTACCCACAGTGGAACAGCCTAGTTTTTCATGACGTATGTTGTAACTCTGCACATTGTAATTTCAAAATGTGTTAAACATTTTAGCTTGAACTTATATACTCTGAAAATGTCAGATTCATGGACACTTCATTCATTCATAATCACAACTTTGATGTCTCACAGAATGGACAAAGGAAATACAAATTAAACATGCAATCTGTCCATAGCACCCAGTGGGAGGTATACCCCAGAGAAATGGCAATCATGTTGAAGAAATTAAGATGCCATACAGAATTAATGAAGGTCCGAGTTTCTAAGGTACAGGCCCACATTTGGATTGATTGAATTTATACACAAAGGGCTAGGCTGACATTTTTACAGCAGCTGATATTAAAACATTTCCACTTTGAACCCAAATTTGAAAACCCTGAATTATAAAATAAATTTCACAATGTGTACCCACAAATCAAACTCATAATCCATCAGTCAATCTAGGTAACTTTTTTTTTAATGAAACTGGAATTGAATTGGTTTCAACCGGCTGTTTTCTGTAGAAATGAGCTTGTGACAGCTGACCCCAAGGTGAATGACTGCTCAGCGCTAATGCACCAAAAATAATAAACACTTGAGTTTGAGGTGAGCAGATTAAGGATGGTCTTGCAAAATGGCCACTGCCATGACTTCATTTGTCTACTGGCAGGTTAGACTTTTAGAAGTCTGCGAAGGACCCAGAGCCTAGAGCCACTGCGGCAGGAACAGTTGTAACAAGCCTTTTCAACTACTAGTCTTTATTTATACAATTACAGCACTTTGTCATAAAACACAGCCCCCCTAAATTATTCACACAGCAACCGCTATCTATACACAGCTGTTGCAACTTTGCTTGCAAATGGCATCAGAGCAGCCTGAGTGTTGAAGGAAAGAATATATCTGCCTTAGGTGGCTAATGGCATAACGGGACCCAACCATATTGGAACCAAACCACCATGGTACCATACCACCATGGTACCAAACCACCATGGTACCAAACCATAACGGTACCTAACCACCATGGTACCAAACCATAACTGTACCAAACCACCATGGTACCAAACCATAACGGTACCAAACCACCATGGTATCAAACCATAACGGTTCCAAACCCCCTATGGTACCAAACCAACACTGATGTGTTTACTAATGGATGGGGACAATGGTGAAAAATTGGTCCAGGATAGCTTTCTTCAGGAGACACCTTTGCCACTGTATAGACAAGTAATGGAATCCTCTAACCATACACGCCGAACAGCTGTTTGTGAGTCCTGGTATCTACAATGCAGCGTGTGCTGCCAGAACGCGTACAATGATGTGTAATGACATCACACATTTTGACATTGCTCCACTACCTGAGAAGATTGCTGGCTTCACCCAACGCAGCCTCCAGTCATTTTTTAATAAGCAAGGCGTCCATGTATCCGGTTCTAACAAAGGTCTCAGTCAGCTGTGCAGTTAGTCTTCTCAATCAGCTGATAAAATAATGGTTTGTCCTGTTGGTCTACAGATGTGAACCCCAAACATTGAGACAAACTGCAATAGACCCGGCCAACTGTTGAGGTCACTGTTGGAATTGGAAGCAATGAAAGCGACAGGTGCAGTCGGAGCTGAAGTGGGTCCAAGCACACATGGGGTCAGAGGATTGGAAATATGTCTATGCAGCAAAGGCAGTGTATTAAGTGCTTCCCAGCTTCGACCAGGTCTCCTTGATCCACAGCCAAGTTACATAAGTTTTAGACAACAACTCCATGGCACTGTTGGCTCACCGTGAACTGACAGAAAAGAAGGCGGTACGGGAGATTTTGCAGGCTGCCAACCTTGTTTGCCAAACAATGTGTTCAACGAGAAAATAACTCAGCTTGCACACACATCCTAAAATTAACAACGAAGCCCTAGAGGCACTTTAAAATGACATCACCTGAACTTTGCTACTTAAAGGTCTTAAAGGAACATTTACAACAGCACTCATTCAAACAAATTAGACATAAGTGGCATCAGTCAACCTTTTGAAACCCATGAACACATTTGTTACGGGACTTAATTATTATTTTAACGAGTCCTAACCAAAATCCAACTATAAAAATGTTTATGGAATTAAATAGGCTAAAATGTCCTCTTATGAATCCAAGACTGTAATAATATTAGACTAAGATGACAACGAACATCCGTTGACTTCTGTTTCCACTTTCAATTGACCATTTCTGTAACTCTGAGCACGACGATCACATGTGCATTTCCTGAAACATCCATGAGCCTGCAGGCAGCAGTGAGACAACAGTGCGACCCAATACGTGGGCCAAAGAATTGCAGTTTTTAAAAGTGTACTAAAAGTGTACTTCATATAACCCCATTTTACAGATCAAATATGATTAATGATCAAGGTCAGCGACAGGGCGACCATGCCTGACTTCCTCGATCTCTTGGACTGCTGGTATTAAAAAGATAACTAGCTGATGGATTTAAACAATGTTCTCCCCCAAAAACATTGTCACAATATCCCGAACGTGTAAAAGTGATTTAAATAGGGCTTGAGTGTAGGCAAATTAGCAAATGAGGCGAATGCTGCATAGTTGCTTCATTTAAGTTTGTTTTTTAATTAACTAAAAGTTTAATGTGCCAATCTAAAAAACTTTTTCCTCAGACCAGTGTTTTTCTTCACCTTGCTCTTAGTATACCAAACAGAAATTCAAACACAATATGCAACAATTTTACTGTTACTGTAGCATATCAGTCAATTGACAGATTCATTAGGCCCAGATCAACAGATTTTACATGAATGGTATTACAAATAAGTCCACATTAAAATGTCCGGGATTTCAACTGATGAAACGCTGGTCTAAGATTTGATATTTTTATATTATGGTTCAATTGACCGTGACCAATGTAATTTTTTTTAAAGTAATCAAACAAACAAGTTTATTTATATAGCACAATTCATACATAGAAGCAATTCAATGTGCTTTACAGTGAAAATAAAAAGAATGCAATAGAATTAAAACAGTCAGATTGTTACACTTGTCTAACTCAGCTGTCTCCAGTGGGACTGCATGATCTTAAACACCCCGGTATCTCAATCCTCGCATTCAATGCTAGGATGAACCCGTCAGTCCCTATGTGAGATAACCATTGCATCAATGTCTTACTTGGATCTCTCCAGGGGGACATTTATGCCATGTAAGTACATGCATTGTATATTCACCCTCAATTAATTACAGTTACCATAACTGTTTACTGTACCACCCCGGAATCTCAATCCTCACGCTCTAGCGCTTGGATAAACTCGTCAGTCCTTTTGTGAGAAAATACCCTACATCGATTTCTAAACAGCAGCACAAGAACTTGCATTGTCCATTATCAGCATATTCTTTGATAAAATCCATTATCAAAATAATTTATAGCTGCAGCCATATACAAAACAAAGCAGCATTGTTTTCAAGTCTGCTTTGAAAATAACACAGAGTAGATAAAAGCATAATCCTAGCCATATACTAAAGATACGATAGTGGTTGCATCTTCAGATTTTGCCTGTAAATAAATTTGTAATTGATATTTTCTTCTCCGACATGAAACTGCTTGTCGGTCTGTTGCCTCTGAAACGCTACTTCCCACTAATTGGACATGAGAACATGAACATGTTGCTACTGCATTGCTTCCTTTAAAATGGTAATAAACATGTAATTTTATTTATTTTTTGATACAATCTAAAAAAAAATGTTTACAAACTGGTCAACAGAAATAGTAGTCTGAACTTTATTACTACTATGGAGGAAAGCAGTTGGATTTAGGGTAGTAGTTTCAATGTTAGGTAGTGGCCTACTCATCTTGTTGGCTGAGAAATAGTAAATGTGATCAGTTATTCAAATCTATTCAAAGTGCACCTCGCAATTTGATGAGGATGCACATTTCTTCATTCCATATAAGGCATCATATATAAGTTTCTCTCCTTTATCACACAGTATGCTCACTCAGGTGCTCTTTCTCCCCAGGAAAGGGAGAGCTCAAGTATACACATTGAAAAACAGCCAATGGCTACAACACCAATGTCTCAATACACATGGGCGCATCACATACCTGGAGGTGCCTACAGGAAACACTTAGTGCAGAACTGAAGTACATGAGGTGGAAATATTTATTCACGCACTGGTAATATAATGTTCAGTCACAGATACAGTTGAGTGATGTTTCCATTTAATGAATGAATGTGTGATGAGAGATAAAAAGATTTATGAATTACCATGGTGACTACGAGTACACCATTTCGTACACCATTTTGATAGTAGTAAAACCATGTGAATCTAATGTACTACCCCTTTACTTGTGACCTTATACACCTGACCATTAACCCCAGGGAAACTGCCCTCTAGTGATGAGAAGTGACAGCCCAAACTTTTAAAATGACACAACACAAACTATATTAAAATGTCTCTAACAAAGCTGATGTCATGCAAAGTAATGTATTTGTTTTAATGTGAGTTGAGATTGTTAAACAAATTTCAGTGAAGACTGTGGGTATACTTCCTGCTTTATATATAATGACACAATGCAGCCATTCCAACCCTTAAAACATGAATGACTTAAATGGGACTGCAATTGTCATTTCTATATCAACTGCACTGACATATTAGTGACAATTATTTTCTCTTTTACACCGATTCTTTGAGGAGGACCAACAACTTGTGAGAAAAGGAACAGAAAAACAAGAAAAAAAATCTATTTTGGCTAAGCAGCATGTAGTCATTGTGGTTATCAAGGGAGGGGGTGAACAGCAGCTATTTATGGACCAATGTCAGCTTTGTAGTGAGAAGTGGTCAAAACTCCATTCCTGTGCAAATCCGAAACGTACTGTATGGAACACCAGTTGCATATCAAAAAAGTACATTTAACAAATTACTGTAGATGGCTAGCTAATAGCTATACAGTACCTATCATGAAAACCATAATCAACTGCTCTTCCGAGGAGAGATCAATGTGTTTAAAGACAAAGCGTCCAATACTCCTAGCGATTTATGATGTTAGACATGTCCGTTGCAGTTCATCCATCGCAACATAACCATAAACTGTTTTACTTGTCTTACTATATGTAGCTACTGAAGCCAGTGAAGTTTTAATTTATCCTCAACTAATCCTATTTTGTTTTGATAACCAGTCTCATGTATGGCAGACTGCGTCTCCAACCACTACAGTATTTAACAATGGATAGTCAGTCAGCCAATCACTCAGAGAAATTCCTCTTCTTGGCTTGCTCCGCTTACGTGGTCCGGTGAAAATACTTTAGCCTAGGGAAGATTGTGGGAGAGCGCTGACTGGGCAGGCTGTGGAGGTTTTTAGTAGTGAGAGCAATTTGGCCTAGAGTGAGGCCTGGTGTTGCAGCTTGGCTGTACAACAAAGGCAGACTAGGGCCATGCACCACACACTCCTCACCCTTTCCTACACCCTCTGGGCCCCATCACGCAGGTTGACTCACTCAAAGGGTAACATTACCTACTTCTGAGTTTGACATCACAGAGTCAAAATGCAGGCCATGATCAACCCAAATAGAACATACTCAAGTTACATTGCATTATGTTTTCCTTATGCACAAGTCCATTTTGTTACCCTTTGACCACAGGATGGCTCTATGGATTGAGACAAGAGAAATTACCCTAAAAATAATCCTCAAATAGCACCTGTGCCTTTCATTATGTGTGGTCTTTGATAAACACAGCCTACTACTACTGCCGCCATTTTAAACAAGTAAGGAATCTTCTGGTTGTGTGCTGGGGGTGGTACCGCTGAGTCCTCATAATACGCTATTGCAACCGACTGCTATTCTCTTAAGTTAAATGTAAAACATTCTTAGTTGAGCAAACAACCGGTAAATTTACCAGACCTTCCATTGGATCGCAAAACAACAAAATACCCAGACCAGTAATACAATAAATCCCAAAGACTTGACTCATACAGCTGCAGAATTCAGCACCTTATCAATTGGATAAAACCATTAATTCAGTGGTGAAAACACGAACCGTATTTTTTAGAGTCTGAGGAAACTAAGATGTCCACGATAACCGCCAGAAGATGAGTTAGTATCCGGGACGAGAGTATGTTTGTCTAAAGTGTAGTTGGCATGTGAATGTTCCCAATTGGAAGGGGCTCACACAGCTTTTTCTTCACAGCTTCGTTGTGGCCTATAGTAGTTTGTTTGTCCCGTTCCACATGGAATAGAAAAGATTGCTTTGAGATTTGTCTCTGTTCAAATTTGTCTCACCAATCCCTCTGCTGCCATGCTCATATCCAGGGCTGGAAACTACCTTTCTTCCTCACTGTCCCAGCGCCATCCCAAAGTGCATTTTCAACCGTCTCAAAGTGAACTTGACCTGTCCTAAAATTAAAATCCTTTTTGTTTACATTTTGAAATACCAACCTGGGTTTAGGTCATTTGCAAAACTTTTCAAGTAATTTGTTTATTTCTGATGATGCGGAGAGTTGACATCATCCCAAAGTCTGTGTTGAACCGTCCCAGACATATTTTTTATCATCCCTGGGACAAGGGGATGGTGTAAATTTCGAGCCTAGCTCATGTCTGGCTCATGCAACATCCATTTCACAGTTTAATGGCATATTTCTCTCTGACACCAAAGTTGAGAGGGAAAAAGCATCAGTTTCAGTGGCCAGATCTGCCCACTGTCATGAAAATTACACAAAAGGGAAATTCTGTACATTGTTCACTGTAAAATCTTGTCAGGGGATGGGGGTGGGGGGTGAAGTACCTTTCAGTTGGAATTGACCCAGTGTTCCCATTTACATGTATGTTAAGCCCTGGGGCCTCATCTAAAAGCACAAAAATATATATATTATTAATAAACTGAGGTAATGGGAAATTGAGTGGTATACAGCTGGTCCTACTCTCTTAAAACATCTGGCACACACCGCATTTTGCAGAGTGTCTGTCCAGATACTAGTTGCTTATTAAATTTCATGGCAAATCCTGATCTATGGGATGACTGAGTATATTTGGTTAAAAAGGGGTGTTACCACATGCAACTGAGGACAATTCAGAAAGTCACTTTTAGAAATTTGTGCCAATTTATAAAAAATCTGAAGCTGACATCTAATGTACATAAGTATTTAGGCATTTTATTAGGCCCACTAGGTAGAAGCGCTTTGGGCAACGATCAAGATTTGAGTCTTTCTGGGTATACCTCAGACAGATTTTGGCAGTTTTAGTAGGACATATAGGCAGATCTGTCATTTTAAATCATGCCCATTCAATTGAATTTCCCATAGATAAATTCCAATCAAGTTCTAGAAACATCTGAAGGAAAATTAAACGACACAGGATGCATAAGAGCTCAATCTGGAGCATCATGGCAAAGGTTTCGTATGGGTGGTGCCGTGATATACCGGTATTCAAAATAACTGTGATATTTAAAAAAGAATATATTGATATCATGTTAATAATACAAGGTGAAAATGACATTGTATTTTTCCAAAAGCTCCAATTGTTTTTTGATAGCTAATTCATTTATTCATGTCACCTGTAGACAAATGATACATGTGCTGAAACTATGAGTGCGGACCTATACATTGGCTTTGCACTTTACTCCTTTTCCCCACTAAATCCCCCAAAAGAGACCTGCAAAGACACACGGTTTTGTACCATATTCATGAAGAGAGGAGGAGGTTGAATTTTGCACAAAACTCCTCTCAGATTTTCTATTACTTATTCTTGTCACATACAGACAAATGCTGCATGTGCTTAAACTACGAGACTGGACCTATACACCAGCAGGTCAATTAACACAATTACATGCCATTTTTGTAGCTAATTCACTAGGTGAAAACTAGTTGTATTTTTCCAAAAACAGTGTTAAACCTTGTGGATTATTTAGATCAGTTACTCTGGTTGCATTTTCACTATCAATTAAATGTAATTGTTGTTTTTATACACTTAATTTTTTTGCATTGGTACAGTTATGGTTAAAGATTCTCTTCACCTCTCTCCACTTCTATTTTGAGAGTAATTCATTTGCCAAAAAAGTGATAAAACACACAATAAACAAAATGAAAGATGAATTTGACTGTTGCATTATTCTTCCTTTCTTCACATTTTCTATAGATATCGCAATAAACATGTAGTGAAAATCTAGATATTGTGACAGCCTACTTATGTAGATATTTGTTAAGGGTATTGTGTTTAGATTGTAAAAAAGATTTAATCAATTATACATTGAGTCTTTAACACAACTAACTATGATTAGGGTTAGTGAAAGGTACTGAGTATTTATGGGCTACTCTGCACCAAAAATCCACCTTTAGAGTCGATCTGATTCACATGGTCTCTAGGTGGCAGGCAGGCAGTTTACAGAGGTAGAGGTTGTTCCTGGATCAGCTGTGAGATGGTACAGCACAGGGAGTAATGTCCCAGAAACAAAATAGACATGCACAGACCTTATAAAATCCTGATGCGCATGCACAATAAAACACTATGTAATCTGTCTGATTAAAGAGAGTAGGTCTACGTGCATGACTATATATAAAGCTGGGAAGGAAGAATCTGTTACAGTTGCTGCAGTAAGCTACAGCTGATCAGACTGAGGAAAATGTTTCCATGCAATACAGCATATCAGATGACTAATGTTTTGGTGTAGGCTGGGTGCAACAATGACTCCAATTAACAATTATGTATTGAAAACATTGAGTAGTCCATCTATATGTTAACATAAACATACCACACAAATACATGAGCAATGCAATGCATTATCTGTACAGCCTTCTCTGCTCTCACCTGATTGGCCAAGAAGCCCACAGTGAATGAAGCTGCAGCGTGAAGTACAGAGAAATTATGCGCAAGTTCACAAATCATGAAGCTAACTTGTCCCAATGTCACATACTGCTGCCTTCTGTGTTTTTCCCCACTCTCATCCAATGTCACATAATGCTGCCTTCTGTGTTTGTCCATGCTCTCATCCGATGTCACATAATGCTGCCTTCTGTGTTTCCCCACTCTCATCCAATGTCACATAATGCTGCCTTCTGTGTTTGTCCATGCTCTCA